>BRDA01006017.1:0-19708 GCA_036984385.1 Crenuchus spilurus | reverse complement strand
GAGTAATTCAGTTACTAACTAAGTTACTTTTTTTAACAAGTAGTGAGTAACTATAACTAATTACTTTTTTAAAGTAACGTTCCCAACACTGCTTCTCAGCCACCGTAGTACTAGGCAAAACAAGGAAGCAGCGTGGGCTATGTACAGGTATGCAAGTCGAGCCGCGGTCTTTAAAAGCAACCATTTGGAAACGCTTTGGATTTTACCGTCAACCCGGTCCGGGTAAGAAAGGGCTTGACGTGACTCATGCGATTTGCAGAGATTGCAACGTTAAAGTATTTCGTTTGGATTTGAAAGAATCTGAAAAAAATCGATTTGTGACCCCAAGAATCAATTCTGGATCGATTCGTTCGATTCCCAAAGATTCGCAGCCCTATTACCTTATTCCTGAATCGTCATACATTAGCTTGAAGCATATTATGGTAACATAATAGATCTTGGACTTTGTTAAATTGGTTTTTGTACTGTTTATACGGTTATCTATAAAAATGGACTGAAGTACAACACATAAAAACAGTACAACCAGTACAACAATCTTGAAGCATGAACTGTATGTCATTTTATACACAATCTTTTTTGGGACTCGCAGAAACAACTAGTCTAATGAGGTAACTACTGAGTACTTGTGGTTGTTAGCCACATCAGCCTCACAGCTTCCACACAGTTTTAAACTAAAAAAATCTTGAAGTGAATCACCTCTGTGCAACCACATCTAACATGAGTGGAAATGTGTGTAGATTGTGTTAACCATTCCTTTGATAAAAACCATCACTTAACTAAACTTAAAAGGAAAAAAAAAATCTTACCTTAATCTCAGAATCCGACAAAGCTTTCTCCTCGGATATGGCTCTGGATGAAAGGTCGAGACTGAAGCTGGACCTCTCTTCCTCACTTTCTTGATGGCCCACATCAGCCACCATTGGAACAGGTTCAAACACACTGGGATACAGAAGGAGTGAAATTATTTTATTGGCTTATCAGTTGATACAAATATATGCAATGTAGTGACACACCTTATTCAGTGTGGTCTTTACTACAGGTCCTTTAGCTTAACGCTTAAGTGTTGCAATGAATAACTAGTTACTGTTTATTTTCCATGTGGCACTGTATTTGATCTATGCAACAGATTTTTCACTGAAGAATTTAAAACCCCAAACTGCCTCATTAAAGATAAAGTTTAAAAAATCTGCCTTGTATTTAATCAGGAATTTCCAACCTTTGGACTGATACCCTATGATTGATGAAAAACCTAAAAGAACTATGACATGTGCTTTACTAGAAGGATATCAGAATGTGACAGATTACCTGCAGGGTGATGATACAGAGGCAGAGGATTGCTCAGGTGTGGGAGGGACACTGGCAGAGAAGGCAGGATTGATTGTGAGGGTTGGGGAAGTGGGGAATTTCAGGAAAGAGGGTGATGGGGTCTTTGTGAAACTATGTTGAGAAGCAGAGGCAATGTCATCACTATATCCATAACTTGATTTCTTGGACAGGAACGCTAGGGGACTGGATAAAAAACAGGATGCAAGGGCTGTGAGGGAGCTGGAGTGTGAATAGGGGTACATATGGTTGGATGCAGTAGGGTGCACCTCCTTGCGAAGACACAAGGGGGCAATCTCCCGTTCTATTTCCATGCTACACACAGTGTGTCTACGGGCACGTTTGGATGGAGAGTGAGGATGATGAGCCTGTAGTGGTACAGGGCACACCTTTTTGGGAGAACGACGAATATGGTCATGCAGAGATACTGAAGGAGCATGGTCACTGTGCAAGAGGGATGGGATGTCGGGACAGGAAAAGCTTCGCAGGAGGCGGATGGAGCTGCTACCTGACGACACGACAGCTGGGACAGCCTCTTCAGCTGGATTCAAAGTCTGCTCTTCATCCTCTTGAGCATCTTTTCTCTTTGCTAGAGACACACACTTTCTCCGCTGCCGATCTACTTTGCTTTTCTTCTGCTCCCTAGATAAAGTGCCACATTTACCCAAACATCCATTATTCTCTTCATCAAAAGCCTTGTTTTTTAAGTGTACTGTTGTTGATTTGGGCCCAAAGAAGGAGGCAACATCAGTTGTCTCTTGAGCAGCCATTTTCCCCATCCTTCTTGTTATTCTGCAGTTGTTGAATTGTCTAGCTGCCTCCCACTGTGTAGAAGAGCCACACTGCACAGGAGGCTGTATATCCCCATTTTGTTCATCCACTTCTGCCCCAACCTGCAGAGTTAGAGACATAGATACTCTTTGCTCTTCAACTGCATGAACAGATTTTTTAACTGCCCTCTTTCCTGACCGTTTGCTAGGAACAAGTAAATTTTTCACAGCTACCCCACTGGGAGCAACATCTGAAGTCACAAAAGAAGTCTCCAGTTTGTGATTAGCTTGTTGAATATTGTTCCTTCTCAACATTGTCTTTTCTTCATTAGTGGAACTGTCCAATTCCTGAAGATCAAGCTGCTCATCTCGGACAAAAGCTTCTCCAGATTGTCCAGCTAAACAGCGTAGTGGTACTTTAGGCTGATCAGAGTGTCGCTCCAGACGCACAATCAAGTCCTTAATTTTTCCATCTTTACACACCATTATGTTGCTGTTTACCTTATGCCACCTTGTTTTCTGATGTTTAACAGACTTGTCTGAACACTCATCATGAAGAATCCTTTGAGGACGTGTGGATTTTATTGATGGGTGAGCTTCTGCTGAAGTGGACTCATTATTGCCACTGGTGTAGGTCACATTTGTGTAGTTACCCTGCAAACTGCTATCCTTCAAGGCACTTTTCATTGTGTCTGAGGAAGACGAGTTATCACTGGCATTGTTCTCAAACCCTAAGGCGGCTGGTGTCCTAAATTTTGCATGTCTGTTACTTCTGCGTCTAGATGCTCTCTCCTGGCCCAATTTCTCCCTCTCTAGTGACTCAAAAGAGCCAGACTTCTCTGGGATAAAGCCCGTCATATCTACATCTTTGGCCTTACAATTGCTAAGGGGCAAGTTATGACAGACGTGGACCTTCATCCGTTTACTAATGTGAAGCACTGAGGATTCTTCCACTGAGTCTACTTTGCCTTCTTTTTTGCTCCTTTTTGAACAACTTGTCACCTTTGTGACTACTTCATTTTTCTCCAGGCTTCTTACTGTTTCTGTCTTGGGTGATTTTTTTCTTTTCCTTTCCAAATCATAGTTTGTAGTAGCAACTCCATTATCTTTGGAGAAAGGCTGAGCATGTCCAATACTGTTACAAAAATAACGCAAGTCTTTAGCTGCATCATCTAAAATCCTGCACTTAGATAAAGTCACAGATGTTTTATTTGTGGATTTCACAGGGGACAATCCTTGCGATTCTGACAGTTGTGACCTTTTTCTAGGGCTTCTGAGAGGCATCCTCAAAATGGACTCCTCAGGATCTATTGTGTCTTTCTTGTCCGCATCTTCGGTGAAAGAGAATGAACAAGACGAGGAATTCAGATGTGGAGCTTCAAGTCTTGAAGGCTTTATATTAATGGTATCTGCCGTGTCTGTCAATGAAAGTATGAGCCTTGGTTTTGTAAATACAGACTTTTCCTGAGATGAATTAGAACAGTCATTTTGTTTTGGAGCTGAGGTAGTGACTTCGACTTCATGTTCATATACTGGTTTACCATATGATGTCTGTTTCTGGAGATCTGAAGCCCCGATCGGTTCTTCAACATGACTGGCCAAATCTCTGGGGCTTAACGCATTTAAAGAAGAATCAGTTTTCATAATGGACTGAGACAAACCCAAGAGACCATCTCCTTGAGTTTCAGACCTATCTGGTGAATCTGCAACTTTATTCTCAACTGGGTCACTTGTATTACTTGAGCTTGTGTTGAACCTAAACATCTTTATAACTGGGGACACCTTCAGAGGGGTATATCTTTGCTCTCTTTTTGAGAATACATCACATTTGCCATCTTCAGCTTGTTCCTCTTTACTTGCAGATGAACTTTCACAATTTGAATCAGACAATTGTACGTGGTGGTCAGGCTGCGTGTTTGAGATTAAGGAGTCGTTATGTTTAAAAAGCCTGACAGGACTCATGACAATCTCAGTGAAGCTTGCCATCTTAGACTTGAAGGACTGTAAAAGGGGACCAATGACCCATCTCTTTGCTGGTGGAGGGGATTCTGGGCATTTTGGCTCCAAGTACTGTGTACTGCGTATGTGCTCTTGAACAGCAGATGAATCCTTTGAGACATGCGATGCTTGAGTCACAGAGGACAACTCCAACTTCCGCTTACAGCTCCTCAAAGTATTATCTCTGCAATAAAATGTAAAAAAAATTATATTATATTCCAAATCTAAAATACAAGCACACAGTTCCTAGCTCTACGTGATATCAAGATGTGTTCTGAAGTTTACATTAGGCAGTATAGGTGTACCAATACACTCTGCTAAAGATTCAACTCTCAAGCTTTGCTTCGTAACAAAAAAAAAAAAACAAACATGAAAATTATTAATAATAAGCAATGTGCATTTCTTTGTATAAAAACAAAACTGAATCTAGGAAATGTAAACCAAAAGAACACAGGAACCATAAACAATAATGTAAGGCTATTAAGGAGGCTAAGGGGTATTGTGTACAGGAGTGGGACACTGATGTTCCAATGGGAGATAAACAGCAACTTCTGATGGTCAAACAGTGTAATTACATAAAATGGTATAAAGAACAGAATGCATGCGTAATAGCCCACCTCTACAATCAAATTTTTTTTCATTGAGTTGTACATCACAATGTGTTATTACACCCCAATCAGAAAGACACTCATGCAAAAAGACTCACAAAGTGCTTTACATCAAACTCTTCTAATCATGTGATTGTGTTTATACACATTCAATATTTTGGGGTCACATTTTCCATGACAATATATTTTATTTCAAGAAAAAATTTTTTCCCCCTAGCTATTCTAGAATAAAGTGAACAAGCTATTCTGGTGCAAAGGTGAGGCAGGACAGTATCACTGCTGTTACTTCAGCTTTGGTGTCTCCCACATGTTGTGTACAGTGAGCTTATATACTTCAATACAGCCGTTTACTCTCAAAAAAGCAAAGCAAAGCAAAGCAGAACAAACAAACAAAAAAAAAAACAAAAAAAAAAATTATATCTATATATATATCTATATCTATATCTATATCTTGTTTAACATTAGAAAAATAAAATGTTAGTGTCACTAATGCTCAAAACACAAACCTATAACATTATGTCCCATGATGCTTTGCACAAAATATGGGCTAAACTTCCAGCTCAACAACAACTTGAGGGAGACACCAAAACTAAAAACAGTGACATTGTCCTACCTCACCATTCTACCGGAGAACATCGAGTACCTGGAACAGCAGATTTTTGTGTTAGATTTTAGCATCAAGTCCAAATGGCTAGAATGTGTGTGTCCCCTCTCCATCCATCAAGTGTAGACAAATGCATTGCAGTGTATAATCAGTGAATGCTAATTTTCACTCACCTAGGCTCTTGGTCTTCAATATCATTGTCGTCACATGTTTTCTGAAAGAAAAAAAAAAAGTAGCACTTGATATGACACTGCAACAAATGACTAAACCAACTCATTAGAATGTTACATTTGAATTTGAATAGCCAAACCAACTTTAGAAGAGGCAGAATCCAGTTGAGTCTATATTTTCTCCATATTTTGTTTAAAATGAATTACGCAAAAATAAAATAAAATGTACTTAAAGATTACCCTTTTTTTTTTGCTAGCACATCCACACAAACATGTACCAATGAGCACAAGCATAAACACAAACTGCTCAAAACTATATCTTACACTGTAGTTTTTACAAAAAAAAAAAAAGAATACATCTCTAGTTACTTCAAAGAATCAAAAAATATATTTTTTGCCATGTTTAGATTTTTTTTTTCAAAAAAATAAATTTTTTAATTAAATTAATGAACAAAAAATATTTCATGTTCAAAATGTTTAGTTTCATTTGTACATGTCTTATATACAACTGCATACAACCTGTGGGTCAAACATTAACAATATGACATGCAGGCATAGGTTCAAGATTCCACACTTAAGCTCATCACTGTCATCCACCATTTATATTTTGATCTAAAGTCAATCTTGTTAGTGAGAAATTCTGCAAGGTCCTCAGAGCTGGATCAAGACTTGTATTGGTCAAGACACTTGTTGTGAACATAAAAGTGTGCAGTATATCATTTGGAGCCACCTTGAAGTGTGGGAAACTCATTTAATTTAGGTTTTAAATGATTTGTAAAATTCCCTTTAGTACAGGACAAGTACTACTCTGCTGTATATGAAAATGAATATTAGACACTAAATTTTAGTGTTGGTATTAATATTAGGTACTTAAGAAAAATGTTTTCTTATTCACTGAACTTAAAATTCTCATTAGAACAGGCCCATAACATTGAGGTCATGCATATAAGGGGGGGGAGGGGGGGAGACGCTGTCTGTGTTTACGAGGCATGCACTGAAGCATAAAGATGGATTAATATCACTCAATTAAACCCAGACAAGCAATCAGACATCATTGTGCCAGGCCACATGTACAGGACAGCTCCAATAAATAACATTCATCTACACAACATGGAAGAGTGAAGATGAAAAGCAAACCATAACCACACTGCAGCAGAAAAGTAAATTACAAAGTAGGGTATTAACGGTTAGAAAATATAATTGGGTTGCTATTTTAATGTTAGAATTTGCCTCTTTATCTTCTGCATTTGTACTGACTGAGTTTTTTTTTTTAAGTTTCCAAACAACATATTACTGATTACTCCAAATATTGATGATCAACTACATCTGAGGTTATATGATTATGTGAAATGTTCATTTAAATGAATAAATGTAATTTATTCAAATTAAATGCAGGCGCTGTCACTATGATGCAAGAATCGAGACACTGCAAATGAAACTTGATAGTTGATAAAAGGGGGAGGTTAATTGGCCACTAAAATACATTGGGAGAAAATCAGGGGTATAATTGATTTTAAAAATTAAATTAAATATATTATTTTAATTTGGCTGATCTATGTTGCAAATGTGACCCAAGTAAATACACCCATACATTCGTGATTGGTAAAACCCTAAAAGAGACATTACCAAATAGCCTCTCTCTTTATTGTTGAGAGATGCGTTTTCTTGCCACTGTTTTGGTGTTTTGGCACTGCTGTCACTTCTGATGCATTCCTCAGTCTGCTCCTTATTCCTTAGAAGTCGTCCACTTCTCCTTCGTGGAGACAAACTTCCAAAATTGGCCTCACAGCTGCGAGAAGGACAATATCCATTGATTAGCAAATATAACCATATCTGGCACATAGTTAATGTAATAGTACTTAAAGAAATTTTACTTTTGATCACAGATCTACAATTTGCAGGAGAAGGCGGCTTTTCAGCTTAAAGACTCCACATGAGAACAATTCACAGAAACAAAGACACCCTTTACAGCCATGTGCAGTTGACCTAGCAAACTCCTCACTGGGTACCATTTGTCCCAACAGAGAAACTACATCCATCTAATGAAACTGCAGTTAAAAGAAAACAAGAATTTAATGCCAGAATTAAGACTGAAAAAATAAATGCTTGGGATGAGGGTGAACCGAGACAGGGGACTAGAGAGATTAGTGGACCAGGTTAAGGAGGTCAAATAAATAAATAAATAAATAATTAAGTAAGTAAAATCACAATGCCACTTAGAAGCACATAAACATCCGATACTTATACTATAGGGCCCCGATCCCATAACTTTCGAGTTTTAAATAAGACAATTGGCATGGGTTTGATGTACCAAAAACTAAAAATAATAAAACCTGAAATTTAAAACTTTATTCAAAACAGGATGTTTTGCAGCTAAATTCCATACAAGGACTATATGAACTTTATTATTCTGGCAAAGTACATCATTCGAGAGGATTTGATTGTACAAAATACGGGACATTTAATAACTCAGTTTGATTCAAGTGTAATGAATTAGGCAAGCAGCTTTCACAATGTCAGTTGAATTCAATAACTTGTTAGCTACATTAATCAATAACTCCAGAATAAAAGTAAAGAAACAAAGGACACATACCCTACATTTCTAATTTCCCATTTATGAGGTCAATTTCTGATTTTCATTTCTGTGGGTGTATGTGCTAAAAAATTGTAATAAAAACTTGATAGTTTCCAACAGCCCTTTCTCTCTTACAATTAAACAGGCTGAGCACTCTGTTCTAATTGGGTGTTCTGTATTGTACCTCGAACAAAAAGCAGTCCAAACTGAAAGAACTCTGTCTGAAAGAACTAAATCTATACAGGATTAATATGTACATGTCCAAATCCTCTGGTTTCTGTCTAAATGATCTGTATAGATTAAGGACTGAACTGTATATTATTAAACTTCAACAACGTTTATATACTGCATGAAATGTATTCATTTTGTTCCATGAGACGGGCCATTTAAGACTTAAGAATGACTTTAGTATCATTAATTCCAACAATGGATCATGCATGGAAGCACATTGAACATCTGATCAAATATCACTGAACAATATCTGTAGTCTGTACCTGTGTAAAACAGAGGACTGACAGATGGTTTGGGGTTGAGGTTTATCATGATGAACAGCACAATGGACATTGTCCTCCATTGGTGTAACACTCTGGGGAATGAGGTCTTGGGAAGAGGTCAGCATGACCTCCACTATATCCCACTGTAAATCTCAACCTGCAAAAATAGCAAAAAAAAATAAATAAATTTTTAACCTTTTGACTTTTAGATAGACACAGACACTTATTGTTGTGCAATATTAATCTTGGTATTACTTGACATTAGAATGAAAAGAAAAGTAATCCCAAATATTTTCAGACAGAAAGACATACAATTTAGACACCTAAATATAGCTTTTGGATCCCATAGGGAACATGTGGGTGTAATAGCAGCTACATAAATGACCAGCCAAGACATGTTTGTAGTACAAATGCAGCCTCTTCAGCTTGAAATGGGAGCTGAAATGCTAATGTTGCTAGCAAACAGTAACATTCAATAGTCACCTAAACAGCCCATTTGTTTCTGTAAACATTACAGCAATATAATGGGATGGCCAATACCACTAATTTTGCTTTTGATATGGTAGAGTAATTCCCATGACTTCCGTTACTATCCCAATACTGATACCAATAGTGTTTGGAGATATATTTGTATTTTTACAATGAGAATCATTGATATACTGTATCTTCAAAATATAGACATCAAAATGTCTGACATTATTTTGATCAGCAGAAAACCTGAGTCACATACCATTATTGAAATATTGAACAGGCTCTCAGTTTTTTTGCAAAATCCAATGTAAAAACTGTATGAATGTATAAAAAAAATATAAATGTAAATATTTTATTTAAAAATTAAATAGCTGGTTGTTGTAGTTCTGTTTTATGCAACAATACATCAGAAAAACCCAGAGGAGGCAGTAGAGGCTGCTGCGGGGTCTAGAGGGTTTAAAATCGATTTTTCACATGGAGGATCGATTTTTAAAAATCAGGATCGGAGATACTGATACTTCCGTATCAACCCGTACATTTCGCCACTACAATTAGACACTTCATACAGTTTTTGTTTAGCGTTAAAGTTCACAGTACCCCATAAGCCACACTGACTAGTCCATGAGACCTTAGTTAAGATCTGTCTGCATTTCGAGACGATTTTGGTGACTTTTTTTTTTTTACAGAAATTACCTATTGAATTCTACTGTTTGTTAGCATCAGCTCCAGCTCTAAACTGAAGAAAATATATCTGAACTCAGTCAGACGAGGGGAAATGATTAAATATATGATTTCTGACTGAACTGTTCCATTAAGAATAAAACGTAATATTATAGCCTATTATTGTCCTACAATTAGACTGTTTTACTTATCAGTGTAAACGGTGAAACGTTAGGTGGTTCTAACAGAGGGTCAGAATGCTTTCATGTATTTATTTTAGACAAAAGCCATTTTGTAAAGCATTCAACTCCCTTTTAACACAATGTGTTTAAATATATATTAAACATAAATAATACACTTAGCTAATACGTTTAATATTTTAATGTGAAACGCTGTTTGTAGACACTATTTGCAGAAACATTGACGCTAATGCTAACGCTAGTTAGCTTGTTAGCTTAAACAAATAACTGGATTATTGTCGCTGGATGACCAAAAAGACAGACATTTTGGTAGAAAAGAGTCATAAAGTTGTTACACATATGAACAGTGCTGACTGTTTACATTAATAAGTGTAAGTAATGTGCTTCAGTGGACAGTTAGTTTGTTAAATATTTAGCTTAGCGGCGCAAGCTAACGTGTACAGTTCGGACTTGAAAGGCTCGGTAACCGAAAGCCGGCGGCGGGTGTGAAATAAAGCACCCTGCGGACTTACTCCAGTAATTAAAAATAAAAAAATTTAGCTAATAAATATATTAAATATATAATGGCTATATACATTTAAAAGGTTTCGAAGGGGACTTTGCTCAGTGATGCCGTAAACCCGTGTAACACCTAATACTCAATGTTGTCATCATTATTGTGTAATATTTAGTGCAAATAAACCTCAGATGCGTCGCGACTGACCTAGAAGGCAACGTTAAACAGTGTGCATGTCAATTACAGACAAAAACAGGTTACGCCAAAAAATGAAGATTTTTTTGTTCAATTTTAGACGTTCACATTACAGTTTACACTAACTACATCAATACAAAGCTGTTGGTTCACGATGGCTGAACGAATGAGCTACATCTCTCAATAAAACTATAAACTACAACAGGCTGCTGTATATAAGCTACGTTTACTGCAGTCTGTAACCTATGCAGCAATGAAACACACAATGCAGACACAACTCTGCATGTATAATTCACGAAAGATATTACGCACCTTAAGAGAGCATCCAGCTCCTTTGAGAACACAAGTTGGGCGAAGTCTCAGTGTTTATTTTCTCAAATATCTCCAGTCGGTGTTTGTATGACATTTCCACGCCGCCCAAGTTTCGCCATTTCAGCCCGCTACACCACGTACAGAGCGCCGAGCTCGCTGGCCAATCAAAGCGTCGTACGAGAAAGCTTACTCACAAACAACCCGCCTTATAGATATCACCCTATAGGAATGTGCGCGACTTGACGGGTTAGCCAATAATTTTTTAGCATGCAAATTTGCTTGAGCAAACAGCCAATGGCTCCTCAAAAACTCGCCCCTCCCACGCGTGTCCCCGTTTGAACTTCAGGCGACAAAGCAAAATATTTATATGCTCGTCCAAATCACTGACCACTACACCTACACTGTAGGTCCGCTGTATAGGCGTGCAATTACTGACTGCGAGCCAGATACACTGTGACCTTCTATCCCATTCTTGAGAGGTCAGACGACCACTCATAAAGGGCTAGATAAGTTACTCTAGTCTGGGCTAGACTTGAAGTCATTATCGAATACTACATAGTATTATACTACATGTAGTATCACACAGTTTAATATGCTCAAGACTGTGGGTATGATAATGGAATTTAGGAGACACTCAGCACTGCTTCTCCTCACAATCTTCTTCCACAACCCTTCAGATTTCTGGGAATTACCATTTCCCAAGAACTTAAGTGGGAGCCCAACACCAACTCCATCCTCAAAAAGGCTCAGCAGATGTACTTTCTGCATCAAATAAGGAAGCTGGGTATGCCACAGAAGCTGTTGAGCCTGTTCTCCATTTACTGAATCCATTCTGTGCACATCCATCACAGTTTGGTTCAGAAGAACCACAAAACATGCCAGGAGCATACTTCAGCGAGAAGTAAAGACAGCTCAGAAAATAAATGGTGGTCCCCTAGCCTCAATTCAGAGTGTGTGTTCTTCTCAGTGACTTTAAAACAGGCAGAGAAAATCATTACTGATTCATTGCATCCTGGTCACGTTTTTCAACTTCTCCGCTCCAGCAAGTGCTACAGATCCCCCTGTATACTAAAACTACCAGACAGGAAGAGTTTCTTGCTTCCATGCATCACCTTCAATCAGTAGTTCAATTCTGTTTTATTACACTTATCCTACCACTGTACACATCTGATTCCCAAACTTGTTGTACACTGGTATTGATTTAACTACCATGTACATTACCAGTCTAAAATATAATGTTTACAAGTGTATTGTCATTATAGGCACATTGGCTGTATTACTTGTCTTTATACAGTCTGTGTATATTATGTATATTGTTTGTTCAATATTGTGCATAAATTATATGTACAGAACCTGTATATTGTATATATGTAACACTAGAGAGACACCAATAGTCGTAAAGAAATTCCTTGCATCAACATACTTGGCCAATAAATCTCATTCAGATTCTAATTGTATACACACTAAATTAATGTTGGAGGTTTATAGTAACTAGACAAAAATGAACAGACCACTCAAAATATCCATGCCAAGTAAATGCAATTGTGTATTCAACTACTTCTTGAAAATACATTAGCAAGTACTTTACTTTGTATATCCAAGACTGAATGCCATGCACTAATTGTTATTTCATTATTTCTGGGTATTGAAATGCAAGGATGCGTGCAGTTTAGTTTAACATGTTTTTCATGGTCAAGTAGCAATTTTATTAATGCATTTCAGTGTTAACATAAATATCAGTAAGAATGTGGTGAGTCACCAATTTTTTTTATTTTAAAACAAATGGTACATGGTCAGATATCAAATAGACAGGAGAACAAACACTTAATCAGGGTTTCCTATATATATGGATTTTAGAGAAACACTGAACAAATGCTGATTCTGAAAATCTTTTTCAAAAGGTGACAAATGTGGAAAATGAATCCAGTTTTAAAACAAATGATCAAATCACGTATAAAGATCGAAGTCCAGTCTCTTGGAGTTGTAGAATTGTGCTCCCTCCTGGTCGATCCGTCTGCAGTAAACTCCATTGTTGAAGTAGCCTTGATCCACCCAGTCCTGGAGAAGAGAAATGTAACTAAACTTCAGATCAAAATTTTCTTAGGGAGGCTCAATCGGAACACAGTTATTTTTTGTTATTTGAAAACTAATCCTGGGGTGACTTATTAACCATTAATAAACACGATTTTTGTGTTTCTAGATTATTCTGACCTGCATCTGTTGACTGCTGAAGGGTCCGTAGAGCTCAGACTTATCATCATTGTCCCATTTATACTCCCACATCACCTCATCACTCACTGCAGAGGAAACACAAAACGTGTTAAAAATACTCCCACAGTACTGGACATTAAAGGCTTTCTCAGTACACACAAACAGTCCATTAACTCCACAGTTCTCATAAAATAGCTAATGTTTGTACTACTGAAATTGTAGACTTTTTACTTTTTTACATATTTGATTTGTTGTTTCATTTGCTCAACCACTGTAACTGCAGAAGGTGCAGGGGATGCAACAATACTGATTTGATGCATCTATGTGATAAAAACATTGTATGTTTTAATTTAATGCTTGTTCCAATATTATCCTATGATTGTTGGTGCACTTCTCCATACAAGTGTTTACTGGTTTTGTCCTCTGTATTAGACATTTACTAATAAAATTTTCAATTAAATTTTTGTTTGCATTTTCAAGTTCATAGAAATGTAACACATTGGGTGGAATTTCTTAATTTTGACTGCTGACTCCAATATGGAACTGAACTGAATCACATTGTGGCAGATTTTGAGGTATGGAAAATCATCAGATCTTTGTCGGAGAGATTTTGTGTTTCCTCACAAAGTACTGAGATCTCCACAATGCTCATAATCATAATTCACAACGCACTGTTACACCTCTGACATCCAGAGATGGGTTCATTCATTATCTGTTGTAGTTCTGACTCTAATGAGTGAATCAAACTAAAGCCTGAAAAGACATGTCTGCAGAAACCAAACCAAGAAACAAAGAATTATAGGTAATCCCACCCTCAGTGCTTCACTGGCTATGTCTGAAGCTTGAAGGTAGGTGCTTTGATCCCTTGCTGCCTTAGTAATTGCCACAGAAGGTAGGACAGAGATAAAGGTATTTGTAACTGACTAACATTTAAAACATCAATAAACTGCCAAAATACTGTCAGCTTGTTGTTAGATCTTAGTGTAGCTTCAAAAACTGACCAAACAGACATTTAAATGCAGCCATTTATGTAAATGCTAGTTAAACGTTAATCCAGGTTTTCTGACCTGTGAAATTTCACCTGACAAATTAGGTACACTAGCCTGGCATCTTCATTAGCAATGGAATAGTTAACAAATCAAAAAACCTTCCTTAAAGAGCCTAGCTCACTTTATTACAGGCTCAGAAACAACAACGTTATCTTGCTGTTCACTGCTGTGACAGTTTTGTGGAACTGCTGGCTTGTATACATTAACTTTTTCTTTAAAAAATATTGCTAATGTTGTTTTTCCAACACAGCTATTTATAACATTAAAAAACAACAACAACTGAACAGCAGAAACTAGGCTAACTAAGTTAGGGTACCAGTGCAGTCTGTAATGCAAAGCCCAAAAAAGGGCCATTCAAGTGTAAGTTCATTAAATTTTTTTCTGGGTCAAGTCAAACAGTTTGAAAAAGCACTGTGAATACTGTAGAATAAATGCAAAATTAAAAATGAGACGACAGTAACAATTACTGAAATTTTAGCCCCTTAAAGAGGTATTAATTACTTCCATATGGTCTCAAATTCAATATATTACTTCCATATTGGCATAAACTTAAGATACAATTTAAACATTTCAGTTAAGAAACTACAACACATTCTCTCAGCTCTACTTCACCTCTGCCATTATCTGCTTCCTTCTCCTTAGTCTCCTTTTCCGCACTGTGCTTCTCATCAAATTTATCAGCGAACATGTCCAGCTCGTCCTCTTCCTCCTCGTTTTCTCCTTGCTTCTTTGCGGCTGCCCCTGGCTGCATGCCCTTCAGTCTGTAGGCCAGTTTTTCATATGTCTGCTGATAGATCTCATAATCCCCCACACCCACCAGTCTGTCTGCCAGAGCTGTTAACTTCTCCAGCTTTTCAGTGTCTCTGTTTGTCGTCTCTCCTTTCTCTTCCTCTGCTCCATCCCTCAGCCGTCCTTTTTTCTTCCGCCCCCCTAGTCCCCCCAACCTGCGAAGGGCAGCTGAAACAGTCTCTCCGGGCAGCAGCAGGCTGACCACAGCTTCTGTCAGTTGATAGCGATTGTATCTGGCTAAAGGATCTTCCTCTGGCTCTTTTTCTTCCTCTTCTTCCTCATCTTCTTCTTCTCCCAGCTTTTCTTCTCTTTGTCTTTCTTCTTCTGCTTCATCCTCATCTCCTGCTCTTCGTCTCCGCTTAGCAGAGAGACCCTTTTTCTTTTTCTTCAACGGCTGCTCTTTGATTTTTACCTACACAGAGAGACAGAGTACCTTCACTGGTGATAATGGACAAATCTGTAAATAATAAACAGTATAAAAATATATCAGTACATTTTAAAGGCAGTTACACACCAAACGCAAGAGCTGAAATTTTTAAATGAAGGCTGTGACTGATGTTTTCAGATGTCAGTAACCCAGTTAGCTTGGAGGGAGCCTGAGGTAAAAATGACATCAAAAAAGTACAGGGCGCTGACACACAACATCTTGTTTGTGTCTATGTCAAAGCCAGAAACAGATGTGTTTGATCGAGTGAGTTCTTATTGCCTGAAAATGCAAATATGAAATGTAAAACAATATTTCCGTCACCAAGAAAATTGTGTTTGGTGTGCAAGAAGCCATCTAAAACATGTTCAAATTAATGTATTGTCCAAATAAATCACATTCAGCATTTAATGTCTTTAGTACTGGGCAATATATAATCTATGGCAGTATTGTGCTTTTGATTTTAATAAACACTACTTGGTAGTAAATTAATAAATGATTTGCATTAACACTGTAGCAACCACTAGAGAGAATATCTTAACCATGTAGGTACACCTTAGTAACCAACTGAGACACCTCAGCAAACACCTGGATACGGTCCCATTACAAGCCTCATTAATCAATTCTGATTTTTTACTCAGATTGGATTTGACCAACTTAATGGTTCACTTTCATAAACAAGTGATAAAGTGCACAATAATTGCACTTTTAATATAATAATGGCAATGTTTTCTATGATATTGGCCCTTTAATAAAAATGTTAATATCACCTCATACCATGATTCTGTAATTCTGAGATACTGAATTTGATCAGTATTGTCCAACACTATACACTGTGAATGTAATAGTAATATTAATAAACAGATTATAGTCTGGTAATCTGATTGGCTGAGTCATGTTCAAGTATGGCTTGAAATACACAAATAGGATGATGCATCTGGAATTAATGTAATGTGTTGTTCAAATGCATCAAAAACGTGTTGCTCAAAATAAAATTCCTGGAATATTTTCAGATTTCATGATCTACGGAATTATTTGCTGATTTGTTAATCAATAAAAAAACATACCCAGTCAATATTGTCCAGCCAGTTGTCTCTGATGTCCTTTTCCTTTTTGATAAAGTAATTCCCCTCTGAGTCAAAGTGTCCCTCCTCCATTTCTTCATTCAGATTAAAGGGAGTGATGGGAACTCCTTCATCACAATCAATCGTTGCCAATTCCTGACCTATAGAAGCATAAAAATTACCATATGAAATTGCATATCTTTTAATGTCCATAGTGGGCACAACAGACACCAATTAGGAATTCTGTAAGTCTTAACGAGGCTGTATACATCATAAACAATCTGAAACATAAATTTTCCTTTGGTGTTGCAATTTTACTTTACATGCCCCAAAAAGTAGGACACACCTTCAACATCATCACTGGCAAGAATGTCATATTTGCTGCTGTCTTCTCCATCAGCTCCCTCATCTTCTTCATCACTGTCCAGAGAGTGTTTCTCTTTAAACCTGGAGCCTGGACCACTAACCACATCATACATCTGCAAGAAAACATAAATGGCATCACATTGATTATTTAGCACATTTCAGTCTACCTGTTTGATTTAATGAGACTAGAAAAAACAATTTACCTTCTTCTTTGGGACATCATCATCTAAGTTAAGCTCCCCGTCTCCATCTTCAAATGTCACTTTTCTTTTTGACATTCTGAAATGCAATTTAAGTAGCAAATGAGCAGTGATTTATTACTTGATGCTTATAATATACTGAAAGAGACCAGTTTTGAAAAAAAAAAATTGTAACAATTAATTTTTAAACATGAGCATGAAACCCATGGCACATTCTCAAAAATTACAACAAGCTGAACATGTATATAAATGTATGCTTACACACATTTACCTGTACACACACAGACATATAAAGTCATGTAAAAAACATTTTTAATCCTATGGTTTTACATGCTTTGGGAGAGTGTTTTTAGCCATCACATGCAACTAACATTGATTTTTCTTTTATTAATTGATAATTACGTTTCAGCTATTTTATTGGTTCTGTTAAACAGAATAACAATTAGTTCAAAATGAGGAAGACCTATTCAGCTCATAAAACATATCCAACATGCAGGTGGAATTATAAACTTAGCAAACATGGACACACACACACACACACACACACACACACACACACACACACACACACACATATATATATATATATATATATATACATATATAACTGCATTTTCCACTATTTCGTAAGGATATGATATTGTGCATATATATATATAATATATATATATATGAGCACTAGTTGGTGTGCAATCAGTTAAAGCTAGAAAAGCCTGAAATGAAAGACAGCTGATATAAGTCTACACTAACCTGTCGCCACAGACTAACATAAAGAGTACTGATTTTCACTTCATATTTAATAAGTTATATAATAAAAGTGTTAAAACTAAATGTCAGTCATTAGCAGGCTATGCTAAGCTACAATAAGTCTAGTCGTGCAGATTTCAGTGGTTATATTCACTAAAAAAAAGCTGCATTTTGCTTGTGGTGGATAGCACAGGCTGGATAGGCTCCATGACAAACAAATATTATAAGGTAATTTCGTTTATACAAACAGTAAACATGCTGTTTACCTTTATGTAGTTGCTGCGTTTTCCCTCTGCGCCATTCAACTGTAGGACGGAAACACTCCGCCCCCCAATATCTACTGACAGTGTTTAACCACAGTGCCGCCTGCTGATGACACCACCACATCTCTCCATCTGTACAGGGAACAAATAATAATCGGTACACATTAATGCACCTATTCTATTTAACACACGAAGAAAAACATAATATTTAATCAAATCTGTTTTATTGTATATTCATAAGGGTTTTTTAATATATATTTTTGAGATTGTTTAGAATTTTACTTTATGTTAATTACATTGTCTGTTATTAATAATTCTATATTTATTATTATTATTATTATTATTATTATTATTATTATTATTATTATTATTATTATTATTAGCAAAAACAACAACAACAACAACAACAACAACAACAACAACAATAATAATAATAATAATAATAATAATAATAATAATAATAATATTTTTAAAATAATAATAATCTACTTTGAGTAGCTAAATATTTGAATGCAAAAAATAAATGCTACTGTGGACTAAAATATACATGTATAAAATGATCAGAACTCTCCAAGAACGCTGTAACTCAGTCGTCACTGGGTGGGAGCAGAGCTCCACTGAGGACACACCCTTCATCACGTGAGCACCAGACAACTGAGAAGTGGACGATCCATAACAGTATTCAGTCATAGCCTACTGTTTAAAATGTCCAGTTTTCTTATTGTTAGCAGATGCTTTGGAAGAACCCCCAATAAAATAAAGAAAAATGCTGAAAGAGAGTTCATATCTTTCTTATTTTCAATGTTCCAGTGGACTCACTCTTTGAAGCCCTTTTTATTGTTATTTTAGCTAATATGATTGTGCTCAGTGCAGCATTTGATGACACATACTAATTTAATTTTACATTTACAGAATTGTACAGACACTCTTGATGTCTGATGATCATCTGGTTGGTCCTGTTTCATTTATAGGTGAATGTCTTATATATAATCGGATACATGCATTTTGTCCACTGGTGGATTATATATGCACTGCATGCACAAGAGGATACTTGCAGATTTCTAAGTTTGAAATTACTTGAGTAAAAATGAAAAGGCAACTCAGTGTATAAGGAGATCAAAAAATTTGTGTTCTCTATTAATTCAGTTTGTTTAAACCACATGGTTTTAGCAATAGATTCTGGATGGATCAAATACAGGAGCAGCCAGAGTTGCCAGGTTCGTGGTTTTCACGCCAAATTGGGCTTGTTTGAAAATCCAGTCGCGGGTGAAAATTCAAGGGTGGCAGGTGTGTTTTTTGTGCTACTTTTAAAAAATTACCGCAGCAGCCAAAAAAACAACAAAAAAGTGGGTGTTGCCTAGGATATTACTTCAACACGGCGGGCAAACGTGTTAAAGTTGACACTAAGGAATTTTGAATACAACAATAACAACAAAGAGAACATAATATAAGGAAAGACAGCCTGAAAAGGAGAGAGAGAGAGAGAGAGAGAGAGAGAGAGAGAGAGAACAGTCACTAGCTAATATGCCGGTAAATGGGGAAACACAGGAGGCGGTATTGCAAGGACTGGGAAAAAGAAAAAGGTTTGATGGACTGATAATAAATCCCTTATAAACAAAATACTGGATTATACAGGTGGCTGTTAAACCTGCTGGGCATTGCTGCCTGTCGCACCTCCTCCAGTGCCAATTGGGTCAGCTGCAGGGTCATCAGCCAGAA
>BRDA01006016.1:0-20152 GCA_036984385.1 Crenuchus spilurus | reverse complement strand
CACACACACACACACACACACACACACACACACACACACACACACACACACACACACAAACACACACACACTTCCCTGCAGGAGCTCTTGAGGGGGCTGCATCCTCATGCCAACAATATAGCTCATTCTGCCCCATCAGTGCTACTTATAGCAGTTCACTGGAGACGGACACAATTAATTAACTCTACGAGTGTCTATGTGTGTGTGTGCGTGTGTGTGTGTGCGTGTGTGCGTGTGTGTGTGTGTGTGTGCTCATGTACTTTGTGAGACTCAGAGTCTACATACTGATGCGAAAGAATGAAAAATAAGTGAAAGTGAAAGTATGTTTCTCTGGTCCTCACAACTCCTGATGTTTCGATCACATTCTGATTATCACCTAAAAGAGCAAAAAGACTAAACTATAATTACTGAAGTTAGGTTTAAGGTTAGGTTTAAGATTAAAATTCTGAGGTTATGGATAAGGTTAGGTAGAGGTTACTGAGAATAAGATTGGGGTTAGGTTTAAGATTAGGTTACAGATGTTATGTTTAGGATTAGGTTTAAAATTAGGTTACAGATGTTATGTTTAGGATTAGGTTTAAGATTAGATTACTGGTGATCAGATTAGGGTTAGGTTTAGGATTAGGTTATTGATGTTAAGTTTAGGATTAGGTTTAGGATTAGGTTACTGGTGACCAGATTAGGGTTAGATTTAGGATTAGGTTATTGATGTTAAGTTTAGGATTAGGTTTAGGATTAGATTACTGGGGATAAGATTATGGTTAGGGTTATGTTTAGGATTAGATTACTGGGTATACGTTTAGGGTTAGTTTTATGATCAGATCACTGCGGATGGGGATAGTTTGAGGTTACTAGGGTTAGGTTAGGATTAGGTTTAGATTAAAATTAGCTTTAGCACTGAATTACTAGGAATAGGATTATGGTTTGATTTAAAATTAGGTTACTAGGTTATTAGATTTAAATTTTTTAGGTTATATTCTCACAAATTAGATTAATTCTCACACAAAAAGAGTTTTTTAGTGAATCTGTTGCTTTGAAGCAATAAACGTGCACAAAGACACTAGAGAGGCTGTGAAGATATTACTGTGTATCTAGTTAGGAAAATTGCAGTTTTGTAAAACATTCTTAGGTATTGTGTGTGTGTGTGTGTGTGTGTTCTGCTGTAACATATGGCTTTGATCATGTCGCTCTGTTTGTTTGGAAATGGATCCTGGTTGACTAAAGTGTTTCTAAGGAGGTGAGCTCACTCCACTCAGGCTGGACAGTATTAAAGGGATACTCTTTGACACCACACAGCTAGATGTTATATCACACACATAAGTTTGTTTTTATACTTTGTCAGGACATGACATGTCCCATATGTAGTATATAAACACAAGTATTTATATGTAATAATAATATGGCTCATATGTATTAATATTATGTCCCAATCGTACCATGTTAATGTCTTTATAGTAAACTATATGTTAAGCACCACCAGTTAACGTTAAAGAAGTGAAACTATATTTAATTTTTCTTAGTAATATTAGTTATATTACCACATCACAATGATATCAGCAACCACACACTAACCTTATTAGCTTTTTAAGTTTTATATAAAAAAAGCTGTTTTTTATTTAATAAAATATGGTTTCCATCATCCAGAGGTCATTTGGTCCCCACTAAGAGGCTAAAACAAGACCAAAACTCAGACATGCTACAGGACACAGCTGGATTGGTCTGTAAATATACCTACAGGTGAGAGCAGTTATATCCTGTTACAGAGCTGTATTGGAGTCTAAATTAGGACAGAGCTGTGTTAAAGCTGTTGTGTCTCTGCTCTGGCATCCACATCAGTTCTGCAAATCAGAGGAAATCATGGGGGAGCGGCTGGCATCCCCTGGAAATGCAGAGCGGATAACAGGATGACCTCCACCATGGAGGAGGAGGTTAATTCTCCCTGGACACAAATGACTTAATCAGATACTAATTCAGTTTAGCAACCTTAAATTTAGCATGTTTCCACACATTGCATGTGCAGCACTGTGTACAAATCTTAGGTTAGCCAGGAATATAGCTTTAAACTCTTTAAACCTTTAAACCAGTGTGGCTTTGTGTGAAAACATGTGCTACTATCTCAAAGGGTTTGTTAAACATCAGCAATTTAATATTATTATTAAGTGCCATCAAGTTGATTCTGACTCCTGGTGACCATATTATATTGTTTCTTCAGAACATCTTGTCTTCTGTTTGTGTCTTCAGGTTTATATTTGCCCTTCATTGTATTTGTCCATCCTCTTTCTCTTTTATCTTCATGTTAGGCTGCATGGTGGTTTGGTGGTTAGCACGTTTGCCTCTCGGCACTGAGGTCTTGGGTTCAAGTCCCCATCTGGGTGGAGTTTCCATGTTCTTCCTGTGTCTTAGGTTTCCTCCCACAATCCAAAAACATGGATATCAGGTGAATTGGCTACTTTAAAATGACCCTGGTGTGTGTATAAATGTGAATGAATGTGTGTATGTATTTTAGCCCAGATATGGTTGACACTCTGTCCTAGGTGATCCCCCTAGTGCTCAATGCAGTCCTCCGGGTGGACGGTCACTTCTGGTTGAGAGTACGCTGTGTGCAACTGGCTGCCGCTTCTCGCCGGTGTGTGTTGAAAAGTTCTACATGTGTAAATGGAGTGTGTTGATTGGAAAGTGTCCTTGGGTTGGAGAAAGGTGCTATATAAGTGTAATGTTCTTTCATTCAGCTGTTCCAGCATAACGGTCTTCTCAATTGAACTGGTTCTGTCCAAAATAAGAGATCTTCAGTTTGGTAATCTGGGCTTTGGTGAGCTTTGAGTTGGTCCAGGATCCATTTATCTGCCTCAAGTTCCGTCTTCTCCAACACCACAGTTTGAAGTTCCTGCTCTGCTTTTTATTTGTTTCGGCTTTGACATTAATAAAGAACCACATAGAAGACCATATCTGGAACTATTGTAGTTTTAGCTAGAAGAGACAAATGGTTACATTTGAAGATTTTCTCCAGTTCCTTCGTCCTTGTTCTGCTGAGTGTCAGTCTATTTCTGCTGGATTAGCTAATAATTGATTCAATTAAACACAAGCTGTACTCTTCAACACTTTATCAGAGGTAAAGTTAGCGCTCTTTACTGTTCATATTCAGCTTCATATTCAGGTACATCTTCTCAAGTTTTTTAACTTCAGGTCTTCCTGATGTTCTGATATGAGTGTTGTTTCATCTGCAAGAATTATTGATGGTTCTTCCATCATTAAATATAATTTTACTAAAAATATTTTTTTCTGCTTGACTAATAAATAGACAGTAACTACAAACAGTAGGCTGCCACAATAAAGGTTCTGGAAATAGCTTAATTAACACAGTTTTGTTACCTCAATTGTGGTGCAGTAGGACTGCAGCGACTACACCAGGTTCCAAAATGGTGCATATTTGTGTTATGCTATAGCCTATGTTCAAGATATAGCCTTCCTAGTAGCTCAAAGTTTTTTTGGAAAGAAAATGGACCTTCTAGAATTAAATTTGGACCCAAGTGTCTCAACAGGCTAAGACGCTGACACTATGACCAGAAGATCACATTTTTGAATCCTGATCATGCTGTTTGCCATTGACAGCTGGGGCTTGAGAAAACTGGCTGTGTTGTCTCTGGGTGGGTAGATGGAACTCTCTCTCCCTATCACTTACACAATACAATGTCCATTGGCTCAGGCGTTTACTGATTGGTCCATCGTAGCTGGGAATCCTGCACTTTCCTCCGAGCGCGTTGGCTCCCCAGTGATGGTGTATCAGCAGTAGTTTGAAAAGAGGTGGTGGCCACATCACACTCCTAGAGTCAGGGACATTGCAAAAGTGATGGAAAGAGCCCCCTAGTTGACATGATGGGTTAACTACATTAAGAGGGAGGAAAATAGCAAAATTTTAGAAAAACTTGTGTCTGAATGATGATAAAACTAAGGAGATCGTTATTGACTTTAGTAGATCATGAAGAGACCAAACTCCACTGAACATTGATGCACTCCCCCCCCCCCATAGAGATTGTCAAAAGCACCAAATTCCTTGGTGTTCAGAAGGCGGAGAACCTCACCTGGTCTCTGAACAAAAGTTCCGTAAGTAATAAAGCCCAACAGCTTCTTTACTTTCTGAGAAGACTAAAGAAAGCTCACCTGCCACCCCCCATCCTCACCACCTTCTACAGAGGAACCAAAGAGTCCATCCTGAGCAGCTGTGTCACTGTCTGGTTTGGGAATTACTCTGCTTCTGGCATCAAGTCTCTCCAGCATATAGAGAGGACAGCTGTGAAGATCATTGGCGTCTTTCACTCATCTCTTACAGACATTTACACAAGGCATTGCATCCAGAAAGTTCTCAGCAGTTGTGAAAGATTCATCACATCCATCACATGGTCTCTTCATGCAGCTCCCTTCTGGAAAAAGATCTTATAGCATTCAGACCCTCACTGCTAGACCATCCAACAGTTTCATCGCGCAGGCTGTCAGACTCCATAACACACACAGTTTGACTCTCAAGAACTAAACACCTGCATATCACAGTAAACTGTCCCACTAATTGCAATATTTGCATATTTGCGCAATACACAAACACTGCAGCCTGGAATCCTGCTCCCAACCAGTCAACCACTCAGTACTGTGTACTGACCCTCTACATGTGTCCTGTCCCATAACAGTGTCTCAGTCTAGTCAGAGGGCTTGTACTACAGTACAGGTCCTGTACGACAGCATGTTTATTGTATGTGTCAAATGTCTTATGTTCTGTGTTCCACCTGGTCCTGGAGGAATGTTATTTTGTTTCATCATGTCCTGCACTGTATAGGTGAAATGACAATAAAAACCTCTTGAACTGGAACTTGAACAATGAGAGTAATCTAGTAATCTAGCTAAACAAAGAAATATGGAAAGAAAGTGTAAAGCTACAATAACAATAAAATGCATATATTGTTTCTGACATAAGAACATTTCTTAATCCTTTAGTACATGCCATTGCTTTCTTCCTCATTATCACTCACACAAAACCACAGCTAAAGGATGAATGTTCTTTCTGAAATTCAGGGGAGAAACAGTCAAAAGTGCACTTATATCTGCTCAAATGACCTTTCATTCTTGTCTCCTGGACACACAACATATGTGGACACTGTTTTTTCCTCATGAAACTGTTGATTTTTGGTGAAATAAGATTAAATAAATTCATCAGTGACAAAAAAAAATTCTTAATCCAAAGTTTTCACTCAATTTTTTAATAAAAGTATAACATTGTTACCAAATACACATTCTGTAATCTGATCAAATATGAGCATGCACATCTGTCACTAAGTTATAATTAAATCTCTCTCTGTGTGTGTGTGTGTGTGTGTGTGTGTGTGTGTGTGTGTGTGTGTGTGTGTGCGTGTGTCTATGTGCATATGTGTGTGTGTGTGTGTTTGTGTGTGTGTGCGTGTGTGTATACATGCATATGTGTGTGTGTGTGTGTGGGGGGGTGTTTGTGTGTACATGCACATGTGTGTGTGTGTGCGTGTGTGGCTGTGTGCATGTGTGTGTGTGTCTGTGTGTGTGTACATGCATATATGTGTGTATGTGTGTGTGTGTGTATGTGCATATATGTGTGAGTGAGTGTGTGTGTGTGTGTGGGGGGGTTGTTCCTCTGGAGTCTCTGTTTCCTGAGTTATTGTGTGTGCCAATGATATATTATTGCACTGCTTTGGCTAAAATATGGGGACTCACTATGACTGGATTAAGGAGTTATGATAATGGATTAATTACATTTTTCCTTTGTCACACTTGTTGCTTCTAGGCAATGTGTCTCTACAACAGCTAACATTAAATTTGGTCTAATTTCTGTCTAAATTTCACCTTCTTATTGCTATTCTTTCATGTCATGTAACTTAAATAAAATTAGTATTAGTATTAGTATTAGTATTAGTATTATTATACCACTTTTTCCTTTATGACAAAGACATATTCAGAAGTAATAAAGATGTGGTTGAGGACACAATATAACTTGCTGTGAACTATAAAAATGAATACAACCACCACAACAAGCAGCCGTGATGACCAGTTGAGTTTTAAAGCTAACAGTAAACTACATGAATGTGTTTCTGAGCATAAACACCTACCACTGTAAACCTCTTTAAGTAGACTCTCCTCAGGTGGGCTGTA
This sequence comes from Crenuchus spilurus, assembly GCA_036984385.1. Lineage (NCBI taxonomy): Eukaryota > Metazoa > Chordata > Actinopteri > Characiformes > Crenuchidae > Crenuchus > Crenuchus spilurus. The sequence goes on along the minus strand of BRDA01006016.1, from coordinate 13,987 downwards.
CATGTGCAGAAAGAGCAGGGTGGACAGATACTGGTCCAAGAATTTGGAGGTGGAAGGAGAAGAAAAAAACGTGGTGACGTTTGTGTCTTGTTTTCGGAAAGCAAAGTGAAATAATGAGGGGGATGTGAAAGAAAGAAAGAAGAAAGAAAAGAGAGAAAATGAAAACAAAAGTGATTTTCCCCGGAGACTGAGCGCTTGTGTGGGTGGGTCATTCTGCTCCGGCCGTATTGTCAGCATGACAGTTGGCAGGAATCTTCTGTTGTAGGAAACGCTGCAGGCAAATAGAGACCAGCTGCTGCGCTCGGTCCGAAAGCGTCAGTTTTCTATCACTGTCAGATCAAATCTCACTTACCATTAAACAGAAAAATAAGCTCCTTTATGATGAATCTGCTGATCTGACTTGTTGAGTTCAAGACAGCAATAAACATCCATTCAAATCCATGTTTAAATATTAGCCTGTCTAAGGAAATTACGCTTTTATGCGTGTACACATAAAACTAATACACATCATTTCCTACATGATCATTGCTGGTTTCTTGAATTTTCAGAGCCAGAACTTTGAATTCACGTAACCTTCAAATATCTATTAGTTTAGCCTCTCAAATTGTCTGGACCAGCTGGCAGATCCAGCATCTCTTCAATCCATTCAGAGATTTATTACAGATTTTGTAAATAAAAAATGAAAGATTTAGCATCAGATAACCCAGTGCCAGATCTTTTGGGAATACAATTTTTTTTAAGTTGGAAAAGCATTAATTTTGGTTTCTATTCTTGCTTGAGTTCCAAACAAATAGAACTGAGCATTTGCGTTTCTTTAGGCTCACAGATTCAAAAAATGTTAATACATACACCACCATTTTTTCCAGTTTGGCCCTGAGTGGCTCAGCAGGATAAGACACTGACACTATGACCACAGGATCGCAAGTTTGAATCCCGATCATGCTGTTTGCCAACGACAGCCGGGGCCTGAGAGAGTAGAAAATCTCTCTGGGCAGGTAGATGGCGCTCTCTCCCATCACTTTCACTGAGGAAGATGAGGGTTCAGGATTGGTGAAAGAAACATCAATAAATCAAACTCATTTGCATAATGGTACAATTCAACCATCAACATCAGCAATTTATGATAAAGTGTACCTGCAGTGACACTGACGTGGTGGTGGTGGCGGTGTGTTACTGTGTGTTGGTCAGACACAGCTGAGCTGCTGGAGTTGTTGAAGTCTAGACAGCTTTTGTCTACTTGGATCAATCATTAACACAAATGGATCCAGCAGAACCAGGCAGACACTCAGCAGAACAAAAAAGAAGAAGCTTGAGAAGATATTCACATGTAACTATTTATCTCTTCAAACAAAGGCAACAATAATCTCAGATGTTCTCTGAGGTTCTTTAGCTGGACAATAAAAAAGCAAGACAAGAGCTTTGAACTCTGGTGTTGGAGAGAACCTTTGAGAGATAAATGGATCAAAGCTTTCACTAGAAGCCCAGACAAGCAAACTGAAGATCTCTTATTTTGGACAGAACCAGTTCACTTGAGAAGACAGTTCTACTGGAGCAGAGGACCAGCAACAAGATGGATTGATGGAATCAGAGCCATTAAGACGCCACAAACAGAAAACAGGATGTTCTGGAGAAACGTTATCATATGGTCACCAGGAGTTAGAATCGACTTGCTGACACTTAATAATAACAAATAGTTATTTTAATGGATTCCTACCACAGCACTGGTGCTATAAATGATTCGGTGACTAAAGCTGAAGTGAAATATTTGTTCTGTAGTTACCAGATTGTGGACCCACGTTCTGGTCTTTAAGGGGTAAACACACACACATTTACACACAAACACACACACACCCACACAATGACGAGCATTTGCGTCAATCCGCGCTCGCCCCACATTTTATGAATGTGAGCTGTGGGTTGATGGACAGCTGGGAGGGAGTCGGCATTAAGAAAAGATCCATGAATTCATCCGACAAATACGTGTGGCTTTTTCAGGCGCCATGACAACCCAAGCATCTCTCAGAGGTCCGTCCCAGGGCCCGCCGGACTCCAATTCGCCTTCCTGGGTCCCTCCCTTCATCACAGCTGCCACTTTACACCCCTCCACACCCTCCACAGCCCTGAGGGAAAACAAGCTTTGGCCAGAGACATCAGAGTAAATGTCAAAGTGCTTAAATAATAAATCTGTGTACAGTGGAACGACTGTGGAAACAAATGAGAACTGCACTGCAAGAAAGTGAAATCTACCCGCCCAGAGGGAGCACGGCCAATTTTTTGCTCTCTTGGGCCCCAGCTGTTGATGGTAAAGAGCATGACCGGGATTCGTACTCACAATCCTCTGGTCATAGTGTCAGCATCTTAGCCTGCTTAGCCACTCGGGGCCTGGGTCTTTTTTTTTATTTTTTATTTTTTATAGTTTGATAGTAATTTACTCAAAATCAAAATGAGATATTCTAGTAATTTGAGATTTCAGCTATAAGCCATACTAATCAACATTAAAATCAATACCAAAAAAATATAGAAATATGTCACTTTATGTGTAATGAATGTAAAATGACACTTTACTCTTTTTGAATTAATTATGAGCAACAATTAACATTTTTAAAATATCATTTTGATGCAGTTTTTTTACATTCATATATTTAAATTGTATAATTGAATGTTTCCATTTTTAGCAACAACAGCAGTTTATCCAAGATTTGATTTTCTATAATAAAATGTTTCTGATACATATCTGATGCTACTCTGCCTTTAAATGGAGTCGGTGTTCCCACTGGCGGGGACAAAACTGAAATTTTAGACATTTTTTTCAGACCAAGTCAGAGAGCTGTGCATTTTTTTCACGTCAAATGATGCGCTCTGTCATTCATATGATAATGACATGGTAATTCTGGACATTCCATTGGTGGCTCTCACCTGAACAAAGACCTCTCACTTGAGTGTTCACACCTATCTTATAAATATTCAAACTAGGAACAACTGAATGAGGGAAACACACATCAAGTAACATTTGTTAAGCTTTAGAAATAAAACCACATACAATGTCTAAAACTGTAATGAGCAGTGTGTAGCCAACACCTCTGTTTATTCTGTTCTGAGCTCCAAAGTCATGGCTACAGATGTTTAGAGTGTTTTTTCACAAAATATCAGCACATCTAAAAATAGGTTTTTGGAAAGTCTAAGTTTAGAGCAGATGTAATTAAAATATAGATTTTTGACACTCTTACTGTTTTGACACAGTTGTTGCTGCTAAACAAACGCCTGTTTAACACTTTGAACATGTTTAGATGGGTGTAATTAAAAAAAAAAAAAAAGTCAAGCTATGTCAGACTACATCAGAGTGTCTGAAATACCCTCAGACTCCAGGGGATTAACACTGATACATGTAAATGATATCTGTTCTGATTGGCTGCCCTGTTTTGTGCCTCATTCAAAAGACTGTCTAGACTGAAAAACCTGAGTGTGAAAGGGATTGGACTATACTCATATAGGCTGAATAGACAGGTATATGTAAATACATTCGTTTTTTTGTGACATCACAAAAACAGGGACTATGAAACCTGCAGTTTAGTTTGCACATATATGGACTGTACTGAGTGAGGAGTTTAAGTGGAAATTCTATATTAGACAAGATTTCCCATATTTTAGTCATATTTGATCTTATTCAGCAATGAGCCAAACATTAAAACCAATGTTTTAATAATATGCCTAAAATGTTGTTGGTACTTCACATGCCACCAAATCAGCTCTGATTCACTGAGTCATGAAGATGTCTTGTAGTATCTGGTTTAGTGTCAATGATGTGGTGGTGTGTTAGTGTGTATCCACTGACTGCCCCCCTCTATTAGACACAACTACCTTGTTGGTCCACCTTGTAGATTGAGCTCATCTGTTGATGCACAGTTCGTGTTGGTCCTCCAGTCCTACACTAGTGCTCACAGGATGCTGTTGGTTGGTTGTTGCACTATGTTAACTCCAGCAGTGACATGGAGGTGTTTAAAAGCTCAGCTGTATCTGATCCACTCTAACACACCACCACCACATCAGTGTCATTGAGAATGATCCACCTACTCTGTGGTGTCCCGACCATTAATAAACAGGGTGAACAAAGTATACAGAGAAACAGATGGACTACAGTCTGTAATTGTAGAACTACAAAGTGCATCTACAGTATAATGTCATTGGTGCAATGGACATTGAGTGTAGATACATGGATGTGGTTTTAATGAAGTGGCTCATTAGTGTATGTGATTATATGAACTTATTTTTGTTTCTGTCTTTTATGTGTTCTTGTGAAGTGTTCTTACTGCCACTGTCATAGGGTATCCTTCATCTACAGTCTCAGTTGAATGGCCATTCATCATCTGGACCTCCAGTACAAGAGTAGTGACACCATGCTCCTCAGAGTAGTGGGCAGAAGGGCGTGAGAAAGGACGCTGAAGTCCTGGATTTGGATTGTCCAGGCTGGGAGGGGTGTATTCATGGTAAAAATGATCACACACCTAAAATATCCACCCACTCACAGACCCTCATGGCCAGCCAGAGCTCTGGGCAGGGCTGGCTGTCACTCTATTCAGGCATTTGGCCGGGACTGAGTGCCTTTACTGTTAGAGCCTGAAATATTTCTCTAAACTCAAATTCCCATAATTTTTGGTCAGAATATTATGACCATTAACATTGCAGGCCCAAACTTCAGTGTTTGCTCAGTGGTGATCCCTAACACTTTTCTGTGCATTTTAGTGGTTAATTGGCCCACTGTGGTATGTTGATTGCTCTGTACCACTCAATATATGTTCATTTTCAGTACACCTTCACTGATCCAATGATCCAGTATGTCATATTTGTGAGTAGAAAAAGTATGTGAAGAATTACCAGTTAATTTGAAGGTGAAATTAGACAGTTTTTTCAATCAATGAGATGACAATCAGGTGTGAGTGGGGACCTTGTTTTATTTAAAGAACAGAGATATATCAAAGTCTGCTCTTCACAACACATGTTTGTGGAAGTGAATCATGGCACAAACAAAGGAGATTCCTGAGGAGCTCAGAAAAAGAGCTGATGATTCTCATCAGGCTGGAAAAGGTCATAAAACCATCTCTAAAGAGTTTGGACTCCACCAATCCATAGTCAGATTGTGTACAAACAGAGGAAATTCAAGACCACTGTTTCCCTCCCCAGGAGTGGTTGACCAACAAAGATCACTCCAACAGCAAGGCGTGTAATAGTCCGCAAGGTCACAAAGGACCCCAGAGTAACTTTTAAAAAACTGAAGGCCTCTCTCACATTGACTAATGTTAATGTTCATGAGTCAGGAGTTCAGGAGAACACTGAACAACAATGGTGTGCATGGCAGGGTTGCAAGGAGGAAGCCAAAAAGAACATTGCTGCTAGTCTGCAGTTTGCAAAAGATGACGTGGACAAGTCAGAAGACTATTGGAAGAGTGTTTTGTGGACGGTTGAGACCAAAATAGAAGTTTTTGGTTTAAATGAAAAGTGTTATGTTAGGAGAAAGGAAAACGATGCATTCCAGCATAAGAACCTTATCCCATCTGTGAAACATGGTGGTGGCAATATCATGATTTGGGCTTGTTTTGCTGCATCTGGGCCAGGACGGCTTGTCATCATTGATGGAACAATGAATTGTGAATGATATCAGAGAATTCTAAAGAAAATGTCAGGACATCTGTCCATGAACTGAATCTCAAGAGAAGGTGGGTCATCCAGCAAGACAACGACCCTAAACACAAAAGTCGTTCTACCAAAGAATGTTTAAAGAACAGTTACCGGAAATGTTTAGTTATAGTTATTGCTATAAATTGAGGTCACACAAGATACTGACAGCAAAGGTTCACATACTGTTGCCTCTCACAAATATGTCATATTTGATCATTTTCCTCAATAAATAAATGAGCAAATATAATATTTGTGTCTCATTTGTTTAACTGGGTTCTCTTTATCTAATTTTAGGACTTGTGTGAAAATCTGAGGATGTTTTAGGTCATAGTTATGCAGAGATATAGAACATTCATGTGGTTTAGGATAAGTTTACACACACACACACACACACAATGTTTTTACAAAAGTAAGGACCTCCACGAAAAGGCTGAATGATCATAATATTCTTTATTCTTATCATAATCATAATATCTAATATTCTTAACATTAAATATTTCAATTTGATTTAAGTTGATCTCAACCTGGACATCATAACAATAGAGCTGTTTAGAACTATATATTACAGACTTTTTCTTTACTAAAGAGCCCTTGAATAAGCTTGTTTTTATAAGACTGACAGCAGTGCTCAGATGTGTAAGAGTTATGCAGCTCTGTGTCAGTGTGTTAGTGTGTACGATGGTCTCACTGAGCTGGTAAGTGTGTCACTATCTGAGGATTTCATGCAACACAGCCTGAAGGCAGACAAAGAGCCACAGTGGCCTTTAAAGGTCCAGACACACTGATGCTTACTTTGTCCAGTCAGAGAGAGAGAGAGAGAGAGAGAGAGAGAGAGAGAGAGAGAGAGAGAGAGAGAGAGAGAGACAGAGAGAGAGAGAGAGAGAGAGAGAGAGAGACAGAGAAAGACAGACAGAGAGACAGAGAGAGATGGACTGAGAGAGAGACAGAGGGAGAACAAGTGAGAGAGGCAGAAACAGACAGGATGAGAGACTGAAAGATACAGAGGGAGACAGGCAGACAGACAGACAGAATGAGTGTGTTAGAGAAAGAGAGAGATATAGAGTGAGAGGAAGAATGAGTGAGTGATAAAGAAGGAGGTAGAATGAGACTGATGGATAGACATTGATACAGAGAAAGAGAGCGAGAAAGAGAGAGAGAGAAAGACTGAGGGAGACAGGGAAAAACAGAAACATTGAGGGAGAGAGAACGAAGGATGGAGAATAAGGGTGAGAAAGAAACAGAGGGAGAGAGAGAGAGATTGTTTTGACTGTCAGGCCACAGAGTGAGGGTCAGAAAGGGGCATGTAGTGGCACGCATGCGTGTGCACACACACACACACACACACACACACACACGCACACACACTAACATGATGAAGCAGTCACTTCAGATCGAGGACTGGATGTCTTGGTTGTGCTCCAGCTCCTGAGGGCTGGATAAGAAAACAGAGCAGCTACATGAGAGCTGGGTTTGGCAGGACGAGCAGAAAATGTGTGTCAGAGCCTCATCATAACATTACAGTCTGATCACTGACATTCACTAATACATACAGCTTCATTAAGCTCATCTGATCAGCTTTACCTACACATACATCATCACCCTCTGAGCCTTCATTTACACTCACACTTCTCTTTATACTTATTTTAATCTTTACAGTCATATTTACACTCACATCTTAATCTTTACATTCATATTTACACTCACATCGTAATTTTTACATTCATATTTACACTCACAACTTTATTTTTATAGTCATATTTACACTCACATGTTTATCCTTACATTAATATTTACACACATCTTAATCTTTACATTCACATTTACACTCGGATCTTAATCTTTACATTCACATTTACACTCACATCTTAATCTTTACATTCATGTTTACACTCACATGTTTATATTTACAGTCATATGTACACTCACATCTTTATCTTTACATTTACCCTCACATCTTTATCTTTATAGTCATATTTACACTCACATCTTTACCTTTACAGTCACATTTACCCTCACATCTTTATCTTTACATTCATATTTACACTCACATCTTAAACTTTACATTCACATTTACATTCATCTTTATCTTTACATTCATATTTACACTCACATATTTATGTTTACAGTCATATTTACACTCACATCTTTATCTTTACAGTCATATGTACACTCACATCTTTATCTTTATAGTCATATTTACGCTCACATCTTTATCTTTATAGTCATATTTACGCTCACATCTTTATCTTTACGGTCATATTTACACTCAAAACTTTATCTTTACAGTCAAATTTACAGTCATATTTATTTTTAAATTCATATTTACACTCACATCTTTATCTTTACAGTCAAATTTACATTCACATGTTTATCTTTACATTCACATTTACATTCATCATTATCTTTACATTCACATTTACACTCACATCTTTATCTTTACATTCACATTTACACTCACATCTTTATCTTTATAGTCATATTTACACTCACATCATTACATTTACAGTCACATTTACATTCACATGTTTATCTTTACATTCACATTTACACTCACGTCTTTATCTTTACAGTCACATTTACACTCACATCTTTATCTTTACAGTCATATTTACACTCACATATTTATATTTATGGTTATATTTATATTTTTATAATCATCTTTTGCATTTATATTTACATTTACACATCGTAAAATATTAATTTAAATTTATATTTAAAATATTTACATTAATGTAACATTACACTGTATTTATATCAAATCATCATCAACTCTGTTTAATTGCAATTTATTTTACACCTTACGAAAACTCAGTTTGTCACACTTGCTTAAATATGAGGCTTTTTGTTTGCCGAAAGTTTGTGTGCTCCTCCCCAAATAGACATTCACCAATGGGTGCTGCCCCTCCATGAACCCCACCTAGACTAATTTCTGCCACTGGGGGACCTTCCACCCCTCCCTAATTGGACTGACATTTGCCATGAGTGCCCCAGGCAGTGGTGGTTTCTGATATGGATGATGTGGGCAGCTGCCTAGGGTGGCATCTTGTTAAGGGTGGCACGGGCGCCCGGCCTGGCCCTGCCCTGCCCCTCACAAAAATAAGACACATTTATTACTTTCTAGAATGTTCACAGAGTTTGCATTAATACAATCATGAAAATAATTTGGGTTCCAGTTTTCATCACAGTTGTATAGTGAGAGCAGACATGAGTAGATTATGACTTGGATTAGTTGAAGAATGTTTTTAATGAAATATGTTATGCTCCTCAGTGATAAAACTCAGACCCAAATGGCAATTGTATGTAAGGAAGGTCTCTGGTGGACTTTTACTGTCACATTTAGCATGTTTCTAGAAACTTTAAGATCTGCTGACATTTGAACCTGTAGAGAAGGCCCAGTTTAAACTTTAAAATAATTAAAAACAAAAATCAGGAGGATTATAGGTCGCTGAACAAGCTTTAATGGCCAAATATGTGTATGGACTTGAGGGACTTTCTTGGCTTTTATTACAACAAAGACAAAAATATTAAAACTATAATAATAAATTGTAAAAATTAGGGTTCACCACATATAAATTGCATAATATCTTTAGTTTATATATCTTTTACTTTACTTTAATATTATTTTTTGGCACTTTTAGTAAAGAGGCTATTTAGCATGCTAGCCTGTTAGCATTCACTTCAAACAGGTGTTTCTCTTTCTACACCACTTTTTCTCTCAGGTCATGCTAACATGTACGCTAAATGTATGAGGTGATTTCTCGTGACGTCATCAAACCGATAATCGGCCGTATTGGAGACACAACCTTTGTTTTACAGAGTGTATTGGCTGTCATTTCAGGCTAAAAATAGCAAAATGCTAGGTCAAGGGCAATTATACGTTATAAAAATACAATTTGTTTTTTCTTCGAGTTGGTTTAGACGTACTTGACATGACTGTTATTTGATCGCCTTGCTCATCATATAGTATCTGCATTACTACAGTAAGTCCACTGCCACCACCATTGTTAAGCCAGCAGGTCTGGCAATCTATGCTCTAAATCAAAAAGGTCACCGGCTCTAGCAATATCAGTCTCACAAACAAATTTATTCCACCAATGAATCTTTATTACAGTTGATCACAATTAAATAGCTTGCTACTTAAAAACTAGCAAAGGGGACAATGTCAAGTTATACACACTCTTCAAGGTCATATAATACAGAAATCACACCTTCACATGCACAAAAGAAGAAAATACCACACCAATAAAACCACACATCATACTGCACACCATATCCTGTTATACACTGATGCCCCTGCCCGGTCACATGATATCTCAGTTAATAAAAACATATTATAGGGAAACACATCTCCTAGACTAGTACACTCTCCTGACAGTAACACATCACTTTAGTCTAATTATCTAAGAAAAAGGGTATATACACAATTACAGTTAACACCACAAGATTTAATAACTCTAGAAAGGAATTAACTGGCCCGGTTTTGGTTGTCCAGGAAAACTCCAACAATCCATAAACAGCATCTCACGTGGCCCGGCAATAACCCAAGGTCACAAGTTCAGCACAGCAGTGAGCCACCCCAGTAGACTTTTATCACAATCTCTGTTTCGATCGTATTCTTTTTGGTCCGTTTCTCATACCAAGCTGTCCTATTTAGCCCTTAAATATCATGATTAACCACCATCAGTACTGCCTCAAGCTCTTTAGCATTGTGGCCATGCGCTCCCCCTTTGTGTTAAACTTTGTGTTATTAATTGGGTTTCTCCAAGACGGCGGAACTACCGGCTTGCAAGTGGTCCATACAGCCAGTGTGCAGCATTAACCTGGATGATGCAATAGCACCAGAACAAATTAGCTATTAGACAAGAAACTAAGTCAGTTTTAAATAGCAACTAGCTCTCTGGACTTTAAAACCTTATGAAGGAGATTTATCAATGTTTTAGCTTTGAGTCACACCAGTGACACTCTCAATGGCCCGAATGTAAACTGACCCAAAGTGGAAATTGTGTAAGTGCTCTCTTAGGTAGGGCATTGTGTTGGGATGGAGTTATTGTGTGAAATTCTTGGTGCATTTTCTGTTTTCTGACTAAGCATCCACGCCCGTGCAGGGACGACGAGATGGCGGAGACATTCCAACATCATGCCGAGTAAGTGTGAGAATTAGCCAGGAGTGCTTGGATTGATGCATGAATCACTGCAATGAATAAAGATTCACGGCAAGAAGTGCTCATTATCCTTGTTTTGTCTTCATTATGTTTGTTTCATATGGAGTGCCAAAAGGTGTGAAGTTTCATTTTGATTTATGAATGAACTGGTCACTTTATCAGATACATCAAATAATACCTGCTCAACAGGGATTCTGTGGTCAAGTCAAGTCAAATTTATTTATAAAGCACTTTTTACAACTGATGTCACAAAGCAGATTTACAGAATAAGTAATAACAAAACAGTGGTGAGACTCCCTTGGAACTGGAGGAAGAAATCTAGGAAGGAAACAGAATCCTCCTCTGGTCAACTACTGAGTAGATCTCGATAGACAATCACCATACAATTCTATGATGCTGTTGTAGTGTTCAGATGTACTGATATGGTGACAGTAGCAAAACAGGATTGGTAGTAATAATAATAATGGTAGCAGCCAGTAAAGTCCATGTAAACTTGAATGTGGTCAGTAATGTAGGGCATCTGGAGCAGGTTGTAGTACTTGGTGGTTAGTGGGCAGCTGGACTAAGGTGGGCATCATGTAGAGATAGTATTCAGTCAGTCAGCAATCACTCACCCAGAAAAAGAATGAGATGGAATTAGTTGTGTTTGGGTGTAAAAAGTACAGTAGAGTATGTCTGTGGTCAGAGATGGGGCAGAAAAAAACGCTGATTACTGTTTGATACACTCATACCAGTGGCACCTACACTACCATGCCACTATTTGATCCAGATTATTTATGGACAACAGTAGCCCTGTGGCCAGAAAAAGACCAATGATGAATGACACACGGAGGGGCTGACAAACTGTTCAGTAACAGATGGGACCACAGTCTGTAACTGTACTCCAATAAAGTTGAGCTTTAAGCTATCGTGTTTCTAATAAAGTGGCCAGTGAGGATTTCTGCATGAATGTGTTCTAAAATGTCATAAAAGCAAACCTAAGTATTGCATATACAATTACATAATGCATTTATGGATAATGCCTTTCAGCCAGCGCCTTTTTAAGATATGGTCCTAAAAACTTAATTCTGACTGTGAATATTTTAGCCTTGATGAGGTGACTTGGAGCAGCATTACTTTCATTCTTACCGCCTCACTCTGTAATACTTTTTTATGTTCAGTTTTAACAAAAGAGAAAAACTTCAACTCTACAAACAAGCGATAAAGAAGCCTGCAGTGATCTGCAGACGTCTCTTGCACTAGATACACACAAGAGTAGTGTTCATGTGAAGTAACCACAGAGGAAATCACTGCTGAAGTGCAACTTCAATAAATAGCAACAACAACAACAACAACAACAACAACAACAACGAAACATGGCAGTAGTGGAAGCTCTGCAGTCAACTACACTGTTCTGTTTGTATATCCCCAATGAACAATTTTTGGCTAGTAGAACATTTTCTGAATGTTACAAACTTTGTTTTTAGAATGTTTTAGTTAGTTTTTTTTTTTTTTAACATTCTATTAACATTACTTCAACATTATGAGGACGTAGATGTTATCAAAACATTTGTGAACATTCTATTAATGTTTTTGTAATGTTTAACATTTCAACCATTTTTGAAGAATGTTCTGTCAACATTCCGACTTCTGGTTCCTAGGTCAAGTTTTCTGAAAGTTTTGAGAATGTTATAACATAACGTTTATAAATTCTTACAATGTTGCTGCAACTGTTGACATATGTTCAATTCAAAAACATCCTAAAAGATGTTTGCTCTTAAACAAATAATAATTATACTATTATATGTCAAGTAACACAGAACTAATTGAGGAAACAGTACCTAAACCATCACGATAATGAAACTTATACCATATATTGTTACAATAAATGCATAAACAAATACATTTAAATAATCAGAATGCAATTAAACACAATTACAGTAAAACACTATTAGAATATGTATACAAATACAGAATCAATTACAGATGAAAAAACAAAGCTTAATTTCAGATATGTATTGTAGAGGTCCCCAACATTCACATGGTTTTGATCTGCTCTTCCTTCTCAACCACCAACAAATTAAATTATTTGTTTGTCCTCTAAAAAATGACAGAATAGCTTCACAAACAATAGTACACTATATGTCCAACTGTTTGTGGACACTACTTTTAATCAATGCATTCAGTTGACACAGATGTACAAACGCACACACGCACAGCTTTTCTAGTCCTTGTAAAGAACTACTGCCAATAGAAAATAACTCCAGGTGTTGGCTAGAGGAATATAAAGCCCCCCCCAGCATTGAGGTGTGGAGCAGTGGAACTGTGTTCTCTGCTCCATCCAATAGGTTTGAGATGAGTTGGTGGTGGTGATCGTCCAACATCATGGACAAAGGATGTGATGTGACTGATGTCCATTGATTTCCATCAAACCTTTTATGTTAATTAAAGGAACAATTTCATAAGAAAATTGTTTTCTCGCCTTTATGTGGTGTATATATAGCATACAGTACATGTGTTATATAGTATGTAAACATTGTTAAAGCTTCCAAATGCATCATTCACTCTCCATTCAGTATGAGGAAACTAAGCTGTAAAAGCACCTTTGAACAGACTATTTTTATGATGTCACAAGAAAAGATGTGCACATATCCGGAGGCTTTTCAGACCCCATCCATTTACTTTCGGGATGTTTTATCCTGCACTGCATTTGGAATGAGACACAATACAGGGCAGCCAATCAGTAGAGAGGTCATTAGCATATATCATTCATAAAGGCAGAGTAACTAACAACCTAAGAGATAAGAACAAGTTCTGAAAGGCAAATGTAACAGGAATTAATGTACATAAACGCATACAAATGATATAATTGAGCCTTAAATGAAAAAGAAATGCAGCAACTGACTAAAGTCTTTCTAAAACATACATAACATAAATTGGAATAAGTTATAAACATGATTTCATTAAAAAAACAAACACAACAGTTTCTTTATATTATGTGAATTATTAGAAAGAGTCCAATCCAATCCAAACTTTGACGTCTGGTGACATGAATGCATATTAAAGTTAAAATAACATAAATAGCATTGTTTAAATACTATTAAATGTCCACAATGTAGGCAGGTTGTGGCCTCTGCTGTTATGTAAAGAGAACATACAACCCTCAGACACAG
>BRDA01006014.1:33544-49376 GCA_036984385.1 Crenuchus spilurus | reverse complement strand
CTCACTTGTGTTCCTTAGTACATCATTTGAATTTTCACAATTTGTTTGGTTTTGTACAAAATCTAAAATGAAGTTTCATCTGTGTGTTGACTACAGAGTTTGTGTTATTCTCCGTTCTTTACGTTCAGTACTTCAGAACTGTTCTGTGTCGACAATTGACTTTCGGTAAGGTCCACTGATGGAGTATTTCGACTGACTCTTTTACGGTTCTTTCGACGGCAGATTCGTTCTCCACGGATGACACTTCTTACATGAGACATCAGTTGTGTGTCTACTTTGAAGTAAAATCTAAAACATGTTTTGGTTTGTTTAACACTTTTAAGTTTACTACATGATTCCTTGTGTTCACTCAGAGTCTGGATGACTTCAGTATTGATTTACAATGTAGGGGAAAAAAACATTGAATGAGAAGGTATGTCAAAACTTTTTGGTGATGCTCTAGTTCTAGATAACCTGAGATTCTGGAGCTCTGATTTTCAGCTGAACTGATTAACATTAAATCAATAAGCACATTTTTATGTGTAATGAATATAAAATATGAGTTTAGTAGTACACTGATATACTAGCATATCAGCTTCTTTGAACTGAACTTGTGCGCTTGTTTAACCCATAAGAACCCACAGTGACACCTGTGTAACAGATACTTTAAACATCTATGCTTTTAAAGCGTTATACATACACCTAACCTACTATGTACTAAATGACACTCCCAAATCACTGATGTGAACATTTAAGACCTTTTATGGATTTGTGACACGTCACCAGAGGCTATTATGGGTAAAAAAAACTGTTTCACTGTTGTGCTCACAATGTAGTCATTTCATAGTTTACACTACATAATTTCTGCATTTTGTAAGGTACGTTTTCTCATACAGCTGTTAAAATGTAAAGAAAAATTAAAATTAAATCAAGTATTATTTGTGCTTTTACATTTACCCATTTGGACAGAATGCCCAAGCATCAGCTAAAACACAATTTCACAAGCTGTCCCCTTTCAGCTGAATGCAGCCTAACATTACACCATTTCACTGACAGATTCAGTGGCGGCTGATAAACTAGCCAAAGAGGGCAGACATGAGAAAAACATTTAGTACTCAGCCTCACATTCAACATTTCTTTTAGTGTAGCCTTTTTCAGCATTTTATTGAACACTAGAAAGCTGTAAATGGGAAGAGAACAACAGAGGGGAAAATCACCTCCTTCCTTTTACTGGTGTGAGGGTGGATGGATACAGATGTCTGCGAGCATGATTCATGATCCAGACGAGGTATTGATTTGGTCTGAGACCATGCCCTGATTTATCGTGTCATTTTTTGTTTATAAAGGTAGATTGAGAACACAAGTCTTTCGATTTAAGTGTGCAAAATAAAAGCCGCGTGGAGCAACAGAGCCGTCTGGCTGTGTGATGAATCACACCATCCTGAGCCCAAACTCTGAACCCCTCTGCAACACTGTCTTCATCACACACAGCAGACACACAGCGTCCATCACTGCTGCTCCAGCTGGGCCAACAGTCAGCAGGATGACCACAGGAACCAGACCTTTCCCTCTATTGTAAACCAATATTTGCCATTCTAGAGGTTTCAGGACAGAATCTTCACTCTTTTTTGAAATTTGATACAAAAGACTAGTCAAAACTTAAAGGCTAATTTGCTGTTTATAACCCAAGCAGGTACAACTCAACCAAAGGTCAGTGTTTCCCAGCCTTTTTTCCATTAAAAGCAAAATGTAAACATATGTTCAATGACCTATAAAAATCAGCTTAAAAAGAGAGGGCTGAAAGTATTATGTACACACCACTTCCCCATCATCTAGAGCGCAAACGTCAATTAATAAGAGGTGTGCCAGACTAAAATAAAACCAGTGAGCAATAAAAAGTCTGTGTTCTGAATTTCTCAAAAAAAAAGTAAACCATCATATGCATTTAAGCCTTTTTTGTTTCTGTTGATCAGTACGATCCAGATAATATAGTGGAACCTTGGTTAGCAACGTCTTTATTCAGAGAAATTAGCCTAGTTTTTGTCGGCATGCCCATGTGATGTGCTGCTAATTTCATGAAAACCAAGCATCCACCGACGTGTTTTTCATTCTGGCTTTGTTTCTTGTTGATAACGCTCAAAAACAAACACGTCACACTAAAGTGAAAGCATGCAGATTTATCACATGAAAACAAACAGCGGCTGAGAACAGGGTGTCCAAAACAAAGGCTGGTGGCTGGACCACACCAGCACACTCCAAAACAGAGCGTAAACCCATGAGTGATGTTAAATTTATCCATTTTAGTCTTTTGTATTTATTTCTCATTGTGTTCTGTATGTAAAACTAGTTATTCTCTAGAAAATTTATTTTTGTTAATGTTTGGAAAATCTGGAACAGATTAACTGGATTTACATTATTTATTATGGGAAATATTGCTTCAGTTATTGTTTCTGTTCCATCGGACACTTCAGGACAGATTAATGATGAAAACCGAGGTTCCACTGTAAATCAGAAAAAAAATCATAATATCCAATCATTAGAACATTTCAAGTAAATCAATTAAAACAAAACAGGCTTGAAATGTAATTTCATGTGTAATACTTTTTTTCTACAGTATTCAACTTACAACTTTACCAAAAGCAACATAAGACACCTGTCAGGGCGAGGAAGCAGTTTTTTTTTGTTCTCCTGTTTCAGTGATGGAAAAATTTAAATGCCTAAGAAGGGACATTAACAGAACAACTATATGGACTGGAAGAAATCAAACAAGAAAGGTGACTGATCTGTAGCCCCAAAACATAGACAAGAGTAACAGAAAAAAAGACTGATAGGTACAAATATTAAGGGTAGTTAGGCTTTTGAAGCTTTCTACAGATATATAAACAGAAAGAAGATATATTTTATCTTATAACATTAACCATTTCCCATTCTGCAGGAGAGCACATTACATGCTGAGGAGAAAAAAAGGCAGAAGAGAAAGTGTGACAGAGAGAGAGAGACAGAAAAGGTGAATGCAGAGCTACAGAAGCGTTTATTGAGCATGCTACAGAGGTAAAAGCAGAGTACAAGAGAGAGAAAGAGGAGGGAGAAGAAAAAAATCCACAACAAAGTCAATCCTTTCTGCTTTGTTAGAAAAATGTGTTTAATTGTGCCACATTCAAACTATACTGAATCTTACATTTCTAAAGTAAAAAAGGAGGGAAAAAAACTAAAGAAATAACTTTACCACCATCTGAAAATGTAGTCCATTCTTTTGAGAAATATACCCACAGCATCTTATAAGAAAAGGTCTGGGCTGAGACTATGTAACCGTTACACTTTTTCTTAACCGATCATATGCTTGTCTATGATCTTTAATATGGGGAAATATTAAACTACAGATCTGCTAAAAAAAGTTGTGTTTAGCAAATTAAGACTAAAGGCACAAGCTTTGGTCCCACCAGGTTGTCCCTCTTCTATGCACTGCTCATGTTCAAACTTAAGGCTCGCATATTTTTTAGTTTTACTAATGCATGCAACAGCTGTTCTCTGAATAACAAAAAAATCCCAGAACAAACTAGACCTGCAAGCACATGCACAAAAAACAGTGTCAAGAGTTACAAAAGAAAAAAAATACTATGCAAAAATGAATCGTCCTGTACTCCTAACCATCAATGTATTCAGTACATTAAAAGAAATGCTTGAAAGAAAAACAACAAACAAAAAAAAAAAAAACACGGTGGATCCACTCTCTAAACAACCACTGTAAAGGTCTGTTATATACATTCACCAAGACCCTCAACTTTAACTGATCAAATATGCAAAACAAAAGACAAATGAGCACGAGAAAGCACACAAACAAGGACATGAAGTCTAAGACAAGAAAGTCTTTCGCACACTGTACAAATCACACATGGGAAAAGAAAGCAAAACTGCCCTTTTTACAAAACTTTACACTTCTACAACAAAGAAGCCTATGTCCTCATATGGCCGACTTGGGTTTATGAAAATGTAGGGATGCGAAAACCTTTATGCTAGTTCACTGAGTAAGGCACATTCTTTGTCAACTAATTAGAGTAATAAAAAAGAGGTACAAACCTCCTCGAGTGAAAACTGGGGGAAGGTTCATAATTTGCTAGCATACAGTGGGGACACTGGGAAACAAGGTAAGACAATTTCTCTGCCTTTAGAGAAATTCAAATAATTCATATTTTTAAGGAATGACTGGGAAAAGAAAAAAAGGTGTCAAACAGTGGTCCCCAGTGCACCAGAACAGTCAACGGGAAACGCTAAAAAATGTAAGACAAAGCAAAATGTCTCAGCTTCTTTTAAATTGTTGATTTGGAGAAAGAGACCCTCAAATGGTGGTTGTCACCCATGTTGTAGTTGTGGAGGTCGATCAAGCACTGAATGGCCTCTTCAATCGTAGACATCTGGATTAGAGCCATTTTGCGATCTCTGTGTAAAAAAAAAAAAACAGGATTGTCAGTGATGATCAAATCAGTGTAGAAAACAACTTGCTATTAAAATAATCAAAGAAAACATTTTCCCTGGACATGCAAACAAAAGAACTTACTGGAAAAACTTGAAAGCTTTCACAGTGCCTCCGGAGTTAGTGAACAGTACTCTGAGGTCATCTTCAGTTATGTCTTGTCTGTAAAATTGACAAGAAAATGGTTGAGCATTCTGACATGTGAAACAAAGACTGACAAGAGTCAAGCGAGAAGGGCTGCACTTACGGGATGTTTGACAGATGGAGGGTGGCAGAAGGAGGGAAGATGTTTTGGAAGTTCTTGGAGCCAGGCTTTTTGAAACGATGTAGAGGAGAGTTGGTGAAATCCTTGGTGAGGCCCTGATCATCCAAACCATCCCTGGGTAACTGAACTGTCTGATGCTTGGACATGGTAACACGGATGATCTTTGAATACATCTTCTGTCCGTTGAGGTGACTCATTGCTAAAAATATTAATACAGGGTAAAACAAAGAGAAACGACTCAAATGTTCATATTTTACTTAGTTCAAGTCTGGACAAATTCATTAAAATAGTGTATAATTCCTTCCATTACTATTAAAGTGTAACACTACACTGGAACTATGAACATCTGTATTTTATTCATGAGCAGCGAGGGGTTAGTTCATTCCAAAAAGGTAGCATTATAATTTTGGACATTGCTTATTTTAATAACTAGTTATAAACTGATCCGATACTATATTAAAACAGTTTACTGTGTTGTATATTTGCACTAATTTATTTTATGCCGATGACAATGCAAGAACAACTGCATTGCTTCTTTCCTTAGTATTGATATTAAAATAATCTTCATAAGCTAAATGACATAAGAAAATGCAAACAGTACCTTAATTTTTTCAGCTACTGTTGACAACTTAGTTTAGTTTTCATGTGTAGAAAATCTGAATGTTACACAGTGCGAGACTAACAGGTGACAGATTAAGATCTACGGGCATTATTAAGTAGTCTATATGCTAAATTTAGTAGTAAGCCAGAAAAGAGAAAATATTTTTAACAAAAAAGTACAAATTTCCCTCATTTACCCTTAATAAAGTAAATGGAGCCAAGACCTTGCTTGATTAACTAAACTGAGGTAGAAAATGATTTTTGTCAAATTATTTATTTTCCTAGTGAGAGGAAAGTGTCTTAAATATATCTTACCAAGCTGCGCTTGATTCATATCAGCCATCTGTATCAATGCACTGTCTTTTTTGTTATAGAGGATCTTCACACGCTGCACGTCACCATATACCCCTGTATTACAGCAACAAGCAGCAAGAGAGGCAGGAGGAGCAGAGGGAGGAAAGGAAGGAACAGTTAGCCTTCAAGAGTGTGAAACTTAGACAGAGTGGAGAGGTAGATAGATTTATCATAATGGAGAGACAGAACATTTCTTAATGAAGAAAACTAATCACAGTCTGAACAGAAGCAAAAGACTGAAATACCCTCAAATTAAAATAAAAATAACCAAAAAAATCTGAGATTATATTACATGCAAAAAACATATGCATGCATTAAAGTAAATCCAAAAGCACTTCAAGAGTCAGAAGAGAGAGGGAGAATAAACTTAACTAAAACAACTCAAATCTAGCATTCTAAAAAGCCAAAAATGTGAAAGAAAAATAAATAAATAAATAAAGAGGATCAAGTAAAATATGGGGGCAAAAAAATCTAACCAAACAAAACCAAAAATAAAGGTAGAGTGCTAACGAGAACATACCGAAGAGGGTAAACAGACTTTGGGGCGTAACCATCTTTAGAAGGAGAGAAGAGCAAGCAGCGTGAGACAGGTAGAGAGAAGAGTCGAGGAAGAGCAGAGATGAACAGATCATCCATAACGGAGGGTGGTTTCCCGCAGAATGGTGAGGTGGTCATGGATCATGGTTCAAGGCAGTTAATTGGGGGCAAGTTCATCCGAGGAACATATTTGTTCAAGCACAGAGCATGAACAGTGAGGTGTGGCCAAGGTGGGGTAGAATTAGGAGAGACACATGGGGATGAGAAGGGAGGGGTACAGAGAGACAGAAAGAGGGGAGAGAAGGGAAAGAATAGGGGATGATTGGGACAGAGGGGAGGAGAGGGGAAAGACAAATGAAGAATAAAACAAAAATGGGGGACAAAAAATATATAATACAGGTCAGTACACAGGAAATGCAGGAGTTTGGTCAGAAAATGGCTGCTCTACGCATTTCTAGATTATAAAAGCAAATAATTGTGCCAATGTAATCACCCAGGATTAGGGTAGGATACATTAATTTTAAATTACAAAAGCCTGTAATAATGATAACAATACCATGGAGGGAGAAAGAAGCATGCAAAAGACTCAAGCTCGCTTTAAGTGTGGTAGATTTGAAAAGCAGGCAAATGGTTCATAATTGTGGGTTGGAATATGACAAAATTCTCTGACACTGCCATGCTGGGGCAGAAAAGAAGCCACCTTTCAAAGTTATGATATGAACAAAGAAAGTTGGTTGACCTGGCAAACAGACTTGAAAGCAAGAGCACCACATTAAAATTTGGAGATTTTGCAGAAGACCACTTTAGTTTATACAAGGATTTAGTTTCAAGAGGAAGAGAAGAGCAGGAGTAAGAACAGCTTAGAGACAACGGCATCAATTAACCAGTTTCAGACCAATATAGCAGAATGCAGACAGATAGAGAAAAAGAAAGAAAATTAGACAATGATCAGATTTAAGAAACAGCAGATTTAGACAGGGCCAAGAGCAATTTCTGAAAGAAAAATAACTGTCAAAAGACAAATGAGCAGCAGACACATGCAAGCAAGAATGTTAAAATGCAAGATTCAGAAAACTGTGTAAATTGTTATCATTATACAAATTGTTTACAAATGCTGTCAGTCAACAGCTTCAGGCACAATGATTTGATTATTTAACCATAAATATCTGCTTCTTGTCATGCCTTCATATTTTAAAGGCAAAAATGAAGCTAAAGTGGTGCAACAGCTTAATTGCTAAAGATCAAGTCCTAAGAGGAATCCAACCAAACAGATGCAATTCCAACCAGCCTTAGGGCATTTACGTTATTCATTGTGTATCACACTGATTAAAATAAACATGGATACATAGAACAATGGCATGACTAAAAGGCAACACAAAAGGTAGATAGATTGACTGAACGGTAATGGAGGTTTGAATGCAGTGCCTTGAAAAGACTGACCTCTTCGTTAAGATTGCTGACCAAAAGCACTCCACTGTTGCCTGAATGTCCAGCTAATGCCACTCTCCCTGCTGCTGCCGCTGCAGCAGCTGCTGCACTCAGAGGACTCAGTGCACCTGCAAGTACATAAATGTACATGATACACATAAATCAATGTTCTTATGTTCTTTAAAATAAGTCTTTGTTCTTTATCCTCATGTAGATTAAAGAAGTCATGCAGTTTGGTTATTTTAGTAATGAGCTGAATATAAAAAAAAGTGTCACATGGGAAATGCGCAAAGCTTCAGTATGGGCAGCACAACACCTGCATCTCATTCTCTCTCATGCGTTGCCCTCAGAATCAAGTCCAATCTCATGAGCTGTACTCCTTCTTACATACTTTTGAGGGGGAAAAAATATTAGTAAAAATTTTTCAAACTCTTAAACCTATTTAATTTTAATAACATACATACAGTAATTATGTTACACTGTTAATATTATTTGTGCAGACTCGTCATCTGTGTGCGCGCGCCAGCTGTGAACATGGACTCATTCTTTCTACCACAGAATCAAGTCCTCGTGCGCTGTACTCCTTTTTGAAAAAATTATAGAAAAAATGTTTTAAACCCTTAAACCTATTTTATTTTAATAACATACATACAGTAATTATGTTAAATAAATACTGTTAATATTTTGTGCGGGCGAAAGCATACGTCATACAGCTGCACGCCTGAACATCTTCGGTTTTTGTGGAAATTGTTATGTACTGAACTGCAAAGAACGAACCATAGCATCCCATTCTTCAGCCAGATGCTGAATTTCTTGACCGCAGTCAGAAGTTTAAGTGAAATGGAAGAAGAGAGATTTTACTGTACAGCGCACAAAAGGTCCAGTATGCAGTACAACACCTGCATCTGGTGTTACCCACAGAATCAAGTCCAATCTTGTGCGCTGTACTCCTTCTTTTTGAAAAAATTTAATAATAAAAATGTTTTAAACCCTTAAACCTATTTTAATAACATACATACCGTAATTATATTAAATACTGTACTTTTAATATTATGTCGCACAGAAGAAAGACCCAGCCTTTCACAGCCCATCATCTGCGTGTGCGCCGCCGGCCGTGAACATAGATATGCTTCCGAGTGAAAATTGTGTTTTGTACTGAACTGCAAAGAACGAACCATGGCATCGCATTCTAAATCCAGTTGCTGAATTTCTTGACAGAAGTCGGATGCTGAAGTGAAATGGGAGAAGAGAGATTTTACTGTACAGCGTGCAATATGCATCTTCACAGTACCGCGCGCATCAAATTCCCTGCAAATTTAAAATGCTACAGCGAGAATTCCTCAAAAATTATTTTACACTAATATTTATTGTAATCTGAAATTGAAATATTTTGTTATGCATTGGTAAAGTGTATATACTGTATGTGTGTTTCTTAATTCAAAACATGTCTTTTTGTCCATAATTTAGGATGGTTTGGGGATGTTTCACAGGGCTGGAACGGATTAAATCTGTTTTAAATTACGGATTAAATTTGTTTGATATATACGAGTTGACTGACTTACAAGCTCTGTTACAGAACGAATTAAACTCGTATTTCAAGGTACTACTGTATATTTGAATTAAGAGACCTTATGAACAGATGCCTGGAAAAAAGTGAGCTGCATCAAAGAAAAGTACAATTTGCATGACAATTCATCCAACGTAAAAGGAATGGTTCAGTTAAAATCATGTTTGTGCAATATTCCATTTATATGAGTTTTAGTTGATCAGACAGGACAAATTTAGTTTTTTTTAAGAACTGGAGATGCAAAGTGCTAACAAACACTAGAACTCAATAGTCACCAAAATACCCAAATCACTTTATTCAAAATACATCACCAAACCACATCCAGATATTAACTAAGGATTCACAGATTACTCAATGTGTTTCAGGGCACAGTAAGACAGGAAGGGCTGATCTAGAATCTGTTTAATTATCATCATGAACATCTACCAGTACATAGTGTGGTTTTAATCTTTAGTCACATTGTGTTGAAAAATACAGCGCATAGTTTGAGACCTTACTTAAGAGGAGTAAGCAGGTTTAGAAATGTGTTGATTTGTTTTGATTACGGGTCTAAATTTAGGTGAGTTCTAGTGTTTGTAAGCAATACTGACCTCACAGCTGCCCAACCATAAGCACATCTTTCATCAAGGTGAGTGAATTATTCTTTTTAAAAACCCCACCTTTTTTTAGAAATCTGAAGGGACCATTGCCTGCTGGGTGTTTTTTGATTTTAATATTTCCCAAAAGACCTATCCTGCTGGTCACAATAAACAGCTGCACATAAATGAGAGTTTAAAAGGAAAACTGAAATTTTCTGCTAAAAATGCATGTGTTGAAACATTATTATTATTATTATTATTTGCACAAAGGATAAAATACAAATTATAATTATACAATTTGGCCATGATCATGCAGTCATAACATCCTAGACAGGTTTTAGTGTGCATGATCTTCTCAAAGTTGCATGTCCAGACACACAAAAAAGGAGAGAAAAAAAGACCTGAGAAGTTAGAGACAAGAAGACAGGCCAGAAGCCCACAAAGACACAGAAAGAGAAGAAATAAAGAGGGAGATACCTGGGATCTTACCGAGCAGGGAGTTAGAGTCCTTGCTAAAGGCTGCTGCCACAGAGGGGTCCACAGCAGGCTGCCCATCACCTGCAGGCAGCTCTGGTCTGGTGTAATCTCTGCTCTTATCATTGTTGTACTTCACATTCAGATTGACAAGTTTGGAGTAGTCTATGCGGAGTGTACAGCAGGCATTATAAATGTTCTGACCATCCAGTGCCTGTGTGAGAGAACAAGAGTTACTTATGTTTAAAAAAAGTTATTTGAACAGCCTGAGCACTGGAGAAAGTAGACTGCCATAAACTTAACACCCACCACTTTGGCTTGCTGAGCGCTTGCTGCATCATTGTACTGTAGCAAAGCCTGAAACTGATTGTTCTTTGTGAATGTGATGATTTTCATGACTGTGCCAAATTTTGAGAAGATCTACTGACAGAGAAAGGAGAGAATTGAGAAGATCTATCAACAAAAAGGGGAGAAAAACATGAAAATCAGAATTATAATAAACATCAGTGTGAACTTCAAAACAAAGTTGTCAGATCTGGAAGCAAAAGCAGTTAAAACTTCTAAAAACTTGTAGGTCTGGGCATCGAAGAAGCACAGGTTATCCGTTAAGTTATACAGCTCTGCGGAGTACCCACCTGCTGCAACACATCCAAAGTGACAGGGTAGAACATATTATCAATGATAATCCTTAGCACGGGACTGGAGGGTGATGCAAGTGTACCATCGCTAGAACCTGATGTTGGGGTTCCACCTGACTGAAGAGATGGCAAGCAATGGACATTTCAGTACACACACCAAGTGGGAGACATTTTGTCTTAAATTCTTCAAAATGTCTATTCACGCACAAATTCAACTCATTAACAATCACCTCACAATCTTTCAAACACAGATCTACAAACTTGAACTTGGGCATACATACAGTGTTGTCTAATGTATACATGATGCAAACTCTTTAAACCTTTTAGCTCTAATAGCCATGTCCAGTCTGACCAATAATGATATTCAAGTACCCATACAAGTAACTCAACAGATTGACAGACAACAAAGTATCCTAACATACAAACATGGTAAATTGGTGCACTATGCTCAAGCCTGTTTTTCAGACACTCTGATGTAGTCTGACATGCCTTTTTTTCCCACACAAATGGCACCCATACAAAATTATTTTTCAGCACAAACTCAGCAACATCAGTGTCAAAACAGTAAGAGTGTCATAAATCTATATTTTGATTAAATCTGCTCTAAACTTCCAAAACCTATTTTCAGATGTGCTGATATATTGTGAAAAAACACTATAAATATTTCTGGCCAAGACTTTTGATCTCTGAACTGAATAAACAGAGGTGTTGGCTACACACTGGTCATTAGTTTTTTAGAAATTGTATACGTTTTTATTTTTAAAGCTTAAATGTGAGCCAAAGTGGTTCCTAGACTGAATATTTATGAGATATGTGTGAACACTCATGTGAGAGGTCTTCTGTTCAGGTTCACATTCCACAAGTGGTAGACCAATAACGGAATGTCCAGATTGCATCATTTAGCGGGAAAAACCATGCAACTGTCTGACTCCCTCTGAACAACACGTCTCTGCTTATTTAAGCTCCTCTCACAAGAATCTAAAAATGTTTTGGGTCAAGCTATATATATTTGAAAATTAGACCCTTTAAGGCATGGGTGTCAAACTCCAGTCTTGAAGGGCCGGATTCCTGCAGAGTTTGGTTATTTCTCTGCTCTGACACTACAATTACACCTGCTCATTACCTGCTGAGCTGAATCAGGTGTGTTTGATCAGGAAGATCCCCAAACTCTGCAGGAATCTGGCCCTCCAGGACTGGAGTTTGACACCCCTGCTTTAAGGTGTCCAGGGTATGTTTAGTTTTGTTTCTAGGATAAAATCTTGCAGAGATATATAAGTGTTTGTGCAGAATTTCATTAATCTGCTGCCAGTGGGAGTGCCAACTCCAGAGGGTTAAGAAGCTTCATTGGTTGGTTACTTAGTGTTAACTTATCAGATTATAATTAGAGGTAATACTGAAAATAAATACATTATAATGATAGAGCATAAAAAAAAAAAAAACTTATTTAGACTTATCAAATCACGGACATCCCAGTGTGCCTTTTGTCAATGCAGTCATTTTAAAGCAATTGCTTAGCAATAAAATATATTCAATCTTCAATAAAAGCAGAAATGCTGCACTTTACAGTCTTAAAACAATGTTTCGTTCATTCAGTTGCTAACCAATTAACCACTCCTCCTCAGGTTCTAATAGTTCATTTGTATGGTTCTGTTGCTACTGCTACATCTTTGAAATTTCCTTCAGGATATGTAAAGTTACTAACCCTTGTATGTAATTTGAAGATGATGGCAGTTACCTGATTTGCACTATCAGTCTTGAGCTCTTTGTGATTGGAATACTGTATGAAGACAGGGACATTTCGCACATGTGGTGTAACAGCCGAGTAGTAGTTCACCATGGTAATGGCTGCTTCCTCTGTACTTAACTCAAGGAAAGCCTGTACAAAGGAACATAGAGATATTTTATTGAATATACAAAGACATACAAGAGAAAACAAACAAGCAAATTAATACCTGCTCACCTGGTTCTTGCCTTTCAGAGTAAGGATGTTGGTGACCTTTCCAAAAGGCAGTCCTAAAGCAATGACCTCTGTCTCTGAGACTTCATTGGGAAGTTTTCTGATGTGGAGGACACGCGATGGGGGAGCATCTCCTACCCTGTCTTCAACTCTTAACTTTTTGCTGTCACTTCCATTAGATGTGCCATCTAAAAATGTAATGCCAAGAAACATGCATAAGTGCCCAAGAATACATGGCACAGAGGGAGACGTACTAGTCATTACATTTTAACTATCAAATAAAAATATTTATTTATATGAATACGAGTACAGAGTCTGAGGAGCCATAATAATATGCACAGCACACAACCACATTTCCAGGCACATGTTTGGATGTGTGGGTGCCCACCTACAAAGGAGCATGGGTTATTAGAAGACAAGTTATCATAGATCTAAAAAATAGATTTGGTAATACAATACTTTCACTGTGGAGCTTTCATTATCCTTCGATTTCTTATAATACTATTCGTGGTTGGTCAAATGTCATAAGACTTCTTGCTCTCTGGACAAAAAGAAAGGGTGAAAGGACATACTTACCACTGATACTGCTCATCCCCGAGTTAGGACTGTTGTACATGCTGGTTGACAACAGCTCATCTGATCCTCTCTTAAATCACAGAAAGAAAAGTAAAAAATTCATGTGAGAAACCAAAAATAAAATATTCCCTCCAAAAAAGACAGTCCATTTTCCATCTTCAAGAAACAATAACACAATTCTGAAGCAAACATGTAGAATCAAGACATGCCAATTCAGGAAGCCTTTTCTTCTTCCTAAGGTGTTGTTTTAATCTTGTCGAGTTTTCAATGTCACACACCCGTCTCATCCCAAGCTCCCCGAAATCCCAAAAGGCCCCATGCTGTCTGTAGCCTTAGCTAGCCATGTGTTTAAAGTACAGTTAAATGTGAATGACTAAGCAAAAATAGACCCATGTTATATATATATATAAACCAACTTCATAACACAACCGCATTAGGTTTATAATGGGTAAAAACACAATCTAACTAAAACTAATGGCATTTACAAAATACCCCAAAAACACACAAAAAATATATGTTCAAGCTTTTTATACAGCACTTCACCCCAGCTTACAGCCTTAACCTGGTCCCAGAGATACAACAAACACACACACACACACACACACACACACATTTATATAGCAAAAGTTCAAACCAACGTATGTTGCTAAAAATCAATGTTTTCCCTTCCAAACAGGTTAACAACATTTTGATGGGTGGAAAATTCTGTTGGTGGAACATAAACCAAGTTAGGAGATCAGCTATCAGAGGGCATTTCTTAAAAGAACATTTTTTTCCTAACCATCTTAGACATAAACAGGCCCCATTCAATTACTGCCAATCTAATATTATGAAAGCCGGAGATGGAAACTTGAGGTAGGCCTACATCAAATATCCAAGGGACAATTCTAAATTTCCTCTACTCCTTCAATGACAAAAATATCAGCCACAGAATATCAAATAATAAACTTTAATGGTCTTGGCAATTCCCTTTCCATTCAAAAAACAAATTATGTCTAAGTTAGTCATGGCTTATTTGTCTTAGTTTTCTCAGGGACATCATGTAATGAAATTGTCTGTGCAAACATCAAAGTGGAAAGCAAAACATCCCAAACATAAGTGTTATAGCCAGGGACAAACCATCAGACTACCTCAAGCCCAGAGGATAAAAAAGGTTGTAATTGAAATTAACAGAAGTAGGGTTTGCTATTATCAGGTAAAATGTCTCCCATCGACCACTATGATGAATGTGTATACACACTTTCCTCAAAATATCAAGTCGCTTACACTGTCACTAAAACTACATTGCAGAACTGTCTTATTAGTTAGTGAAAGACAATCTAAGTATACAGTCATCATACAAAAGTTAAAATATAAGTCTGATTGAGAGCAAGGCTATATTCACATTACAAGCCTCATATCTCAATTCTAATTTTTTGCTCAAATAATATTTGGTTATCTTAGCAGGTCACATTCATAACTAAGTAATCTGTGTATGTCTGTAATGTGAATGAATCAGTCTCTGAAATAGCATGCATGAGCACACCCATACATGTATGCTTTTTGCCTGA
Organism: Crenuchus spilurus; assembly: GCA_036984385.1. Taxonomy (NCBI): domain Eukaryota; kingdom Metazoa; phylum Chordata; class Actinopteri; order Characiformes; family Crenuchidae; genus Crenuchus; species Crenuchus spilurus. The sequence goes on along the minus strand of BRDA01006014.1, from coordinate 34,402 downwards.
ATCACCAACAAGAACAAAACAATACTTGTCAAGGTTGCCAAGTTTGTGTTTTTTCTGCCAATTTGGGATACTTGTAAATGTAGTTATAAGCAAAACTTCAGAGTTCGCAGGATACAGGGTTTTGGGCTAAATAGGAAACAAAATGAATAAAAAAGTAGGATTAGAAGATTTACTTTTTTAAAGCTTCTTCAAATGCCTGTGATTAAATGTGTTAGATTTTGGGCTAGTTTCAGATGGCATAGGGCTATTTTATGTCCTACACAAAGGAGGACATTCCACCCCTGTATATGTGAGACAGCTGACTGCATTAAAACAGGCAAAATGGGTGTTAACTCATGTGCATTGCGTTTTGCTCAAAAGGACAGTAAACCGCTGGTGGACTGTACATGATAAAAAAAATATACGCTTGGTGTACTTTTACTGTTTTAGCAGCTATGTGGGTAAACTTAGCATTAATAGCAAATATACAACCAAAAAGACGCAGGAAATTTGATCCGACTGGTCACATTCATGTTGCATGACTACAAATTATATATGCAATTAGGACCACTTATGAATGTGATTCTGACTGAATCTGACATGTCCACACAGCTTTGAAAAGGTCAGATCTGTATCACAACAAGACAAAAAAAATCTGATCTGAGTTACTTCAGCTTGGAAGTGTGAACGTAGTGAATAGTTTATCAATGGCTTGCATATTTGCATATTAGAATCTGAATTATTTTTATTCATGAACTCGGAAGTAAACGACTAGAAGTTATGAAACCATGAATTTCAGACTAAGGCCAAGTAAAAAAAAAATTGGTGATCATCCTTTTTCACCAAAATTTTGGGTCGGGGGGGGGGGGGGGGGGGGGG
>BRDA01006014.1:14474-33534 GCA_036984385.1 Crenuchus spilurus | reverse complement strand
AAAAAAAACCGTCAAGTTTCCGGTAAATCGGACTTATAACCACGTTTATTCGGGAACTTATCCAATACTAAAAGATAATCCGGTTCATTTTTTTTCTTAACTAGTAGGGGCGGGCTGGGAGATTTTTCGTGGGCTGGCAAAAAAAAAAAAATTGTGTTTTTTTGCGCGGTTTGTGGGATCAGACCGGATAAGTTACCGTTAATGTGTGTCTTAGTCAGTTATTCTGTCTTATTTATAGAACCGGCCCTCCGTCTGCTTCTCTGTGTGTGAGTCTGCACGCACGATGCGATAATAGTTATTATAATATATTACAGTTAGTTAAAATAATCCATTGTATTTTATTTTATTAGATAACAGGGAAATGAAACGAATTTTATTGGCCGACTGCAGTGTTTTTACGATGCTGGCCACTGCAAAAGCCATGATTTGCATCACAAAAACGACCGGCCATTGGTATTGACAGTTAAGTGTACTGATTTGGGTCACGTCATTGGAAGCATGCAAAATTTGAATGATTCTAGGCCAGACTAGGGTGTTTGGCGCGTTTTTTTGTGTTAAAAAAAAAAAAACGGTCGGGTGCTTTTTAGAGGGTCGGGCGGGGATGATCAATTCTTTTTTTTACTTGGCCTAATAGAAAATCATAACCTATTCAAGGGCTTATTTGCACCAATATTCAGGCTAAATGGCCTTTGAACTGCCAAAAAAAACAGCAACACAAAACATACATGTTGCTCTTTTCTATCATGAAAGATATATAATTTTTTAATATATAATTTTAATCCATTATAGTGGCTTATACATCAGAACATATGTGGCTGCTAGCATAACAGATGCACATTTTAGTGTTATATTTAGACTTGAGCTTAAGTCAGATTTACATATTTCAAGAAAATGTTTAAGTAGAAAGAAAAAACGAATAATTGCAAATAGTACAATTAATTCTAGGTTCCAGCACTTTAGCTTCAAATAGTTGAACATTTTGAAAGTATTTGCTCTAAACTTCTCTCTTTAAACTTAAAATAAAAATGTAAGTTGTTTTAATGTAGTATTTCTGGTACTTTCACACAGTGCTAAAGACAGCAAGACTGAATTACTAACTGCATTCATTTTATTTAGAAATGCATACATTATCAAATATTGCATAGTACTTTATCTTTTGAAACATAAAAGCAGAGGTTATATTACTGACAAAGGATAAACATGCATCTATAACAAGCCGCTCTGCAATTATGACCAGAGAAACCTCATAGCCATTCTGGTAACCATGGGGTCAAATTTCTGTTGTGGTTTCCACTGACCCTGCTACTGTTTTATAATTCTGCATTAATGAAAACAACCATGCCTCAGGAAGACAAACTAGTATATCAATGAACAAAATGCAAATGAAAGGACTGGACCAGTGGGTATTATTATTATTATTAGTAGGGCAAATGTGCAAATATAAAAGATAAAAATGAAAAGCTTATAACAGCTGAAATGACTATAATTAGTCATGGCTTATTTTAAATAATTCTGTAGTTTACTCAACACCTTCCCCAAAATGATTATTTACTTATCTAACATCATTTTCTGTTCTCTCTCTTTTTTTTAAATAAATAAATACATTTTATCAACACATCTGGTAGCCAACTGACCCACCCAGTTGTTAGAAATTTTCTTATCACTTGTAATGTCCCTGACTCTAGGATAGTGCAGGCTAACACGGGTGAAGTTAAGCGACCGCCTCTTTTTGAACTGCTGCTTACTTCACTGCCAGGCAGACAATGTGCTCATTACTTAGTAGTGCTAAGGAGAGAGTGCCATCTTACCTGCCCAGACAGAGAACAGCCAATTTTGCGCTCTCAGGCTAATAGCAAGCAGCATGACCTGGGATTCAAACCTGCGATCCTCAGATCACAATAACAGCGTAGTAACCTTAGTCTGCTGAGCCCCTCTGGGCCCCTCATTTTATTTTCTGATAGTCAATTTTAATGTTCTTGAGAATCAACTGAACAATTAACATTAGTTGACAAATAAAATAGTGCATTTGCACAGCGAATCACACTTCACAGTCAGCTTCTGATACACAACAGATCTGAACAAGGTCAACGTGGTTCTGGAGAACATTTCTGAGTCTTTCCTCACATTTCCATGGATTAGTCCTGAACCTAAACACAGACGGCAACCGACCATGCAATGCACATTTTCATTGATCACAATGAAGCATAAAGTATTTCACTGTCGATTAACATAGTCAGCCTTATAAAATTCTCTAAATTACAAAACTGTAACTCAATTACAATTACACTTGTTAGATTTGATTTAGAGAAAAGTAGAACAAAACTTACCTTTACACCAACCGCAACGTCACTAATGCTGGAAAATAGAACAAAAACACAGTTTTACTTATTTACACAACACAGACCAACCTACAATAACAATGAAACACGTAAACACTAGAAACTGGAGACATTTCAGTGTAACCAGACGTTGTTGTACGGATAAACGCAACAAACGTTGACTGGACGTGTCACAAAAAGAAAGAGGCCATGGCCTTGTCTCAGGTTAATTGTGTAAAAACGGAGCTAGCATAGTTAGCTTCTTAGCCAACGTTTTGCAACTTTCCCCAACCAAAACATCACTAAAATCGAAACGCACACAATCCGCATAATTCACTCTTGTGTAATTTTCTTGCTTTAGAGAGGAAACTAAACACTACAACTCCTTTCACTTGATGCTCAGTCTGACTTTAGGCTAGATAGCTTAGCAAACGTTAGCCAATTAGCCAACAGGTCAACTAACTCAAATAAAGCCCAAGATTCGTAAACAAAGGAGCCTGCATTGTCTGTAGTCTTGTTAACTATAGGGATAATCCAAAGTTTGGCTAACAAATAAACAAACAATAACAGAGTCCCTTACCGGCGACACACCTTTATCCTTCAACCGCAACTGGCTAGCTAAGGCTAGCTCATAACGGATCAAACCAGCTCTAAAACATCCAGAGCTGAGGTTATAGTCTTGTGCATACTACAGCTATGTGCAAGGATGAAACTAGCGTTAGCTAGCCAGCCACGCTTAGTTAGCATCTGGGCTAAGCGTGTTCAGTCCGGAGGTAACCGCGTTAGCTTCTTAGCTAGCTTCTTAGCCGGGACTAACATCAAGATAGTGATACATACGCGTGATTTTAATGCGCACACATATCATACTCACATTTCCAAGAAAAATAATAACACATTCTAAGCTTACCCGTCCATTACTGTAAATATTTCTCCTCTAGCCGGTCTACAGCAGCAGTAAGTCTTCCGCTCTTCCAAATGCGCACAACAGGACAAAATGGAGGCGGAAACTGAGCACGAAAAAGCGCGGAAACCAACGAGTCACAACGAAGAGGGGAGGAGAGAGACTAGGGGACAGATGTGTTTTATTTTTCATTACGTATGTATATATACTTGAATGTATGTACACTCATTGTCCATTTTATGAGCTCAGATGTCCATATAGGTGCACTTATATAAAATAGTTCTACATTTACAGACTCTTACTTTGTTAGCCCCCCTTCTTCAATGGTTACAACCACTACAACGTCGGTTATTTATTTTTACATGCAGTAAACCGTCACCTAGCATGAATATACACAATGGTGAGTCAAAAATTGTTAAATTATGAAATCTTCTGTTAGGCATAATGTCTTATTAACACTTTCTGTACTAGGTCGTTTCCATAGTGAAAGTGTTAAGGCAGTTCATTTATGACTGCCTTGCAACAAAAATGTCCACACCACTTATGACAGTCAGGAAAGAAAAGCAGCATGCATTGATTTTTTTTTTTTTGTGGTCTGAGGCTGTGTCTTATCAAAGACTAATTGCACAGTCTGGAGAAAGTGTAAAACAGAATTGAACTGATAATCTAAAGAAGCTGAACGTTTCTTAAAAGGATTTATTACTGGTGATGGCATGATTAATTTGGTGAGACATGAGCCTGAGAGTAAACAGCAGAGTATGGAATGGAAATATTCTCAATTAGATATCATTTATAAGTCACCCTGCTAACACATGCTACTGGTCAAACATTTTATAACAGTTTTACAAAGTTTTATAATGTTTCTGGTATGCAGCTAGTGTGTCAGGGGTTCATTAATAATGAACAAGATAATGACCCAAATCATCAGTCCAAGCTCTGCCAGAACTACCTCAGGAAAAAACAAGATGGTCAGCTTGAAAACATGGAGTGGCAGCACAGTCTCCAGACTTAAACCCCATCCAGCTGATTTAGGATGAGGATCAGCAGATTTGTGAAGAACTGTCTGAAGAATATTTGATGTCTATTGTTACAGCTGTTATATCTGACAAAGGTAATGAAGTCTGCTGTATGTTTTGAAATCTATTTGTGCAGAAAATGTTAATATGATACTTGTTCAGGTACTTAAACTTAAATATAAATGTCCAAATGTAAGATCTGAGACATGGGGCATATTTTTTTAATAACTGAAAATTGTTGGAGTACAATGATGTCCAAACATTAAAATGAGGTCAGAAAAAGATACACTTTATATTATCTTTAATGTGGTTTTAACATTTCAAGCTACAACTCACCACCCAAAATAACAATATTATGTGTTTTTTTAGATGGCAGGGCAGGTCAAACCCACATCTGAAATGCCCAGAACAGCAGTTTATTTGTGAGATTGCATATGATAAACAGTGTATATGATTAGAAATACAGTTTGTTAGGCTCCTGAATATACAATAATCTGTGTCTGGTTTCTCCATCATGGACAAGTTTAACTGCTTCTACAGTCTGACATGGATAGGAAGACATGCTGGATGTGTTTGTGGAATGCCATGCAAACTCTATACATGTTATATATACATGATCATACAGTATACATGATATAAAGATCATTCCTGGTACCTGCTGGTGGTTTATGGTATGTTAGTCGCAATCAAACTGCTCAAATTGGCAACCACTGATTGTTGACACCAACAATCAATTGTGGCACATGTGGTCATGCGTTGTTCTTTTGGAATATAACTGCAGGGGCCTCTGCAGATAAGGTAACACCTCAGGTTCCAACACCTTTTTTATGTATCGCCTGCTGGTCAAGATAATGTCAATGCATATGAATGAAAGTGACCCAGTCTTCCCACAAACCATAATGCCTAATGCAGGACTCATATGGTATTGTCGATGCATGCCTTCATTAACCTTTCATCATGATGTCGCTATGTTCTGATTGATATTTATCATGACTTAGCTATTCATGCAAGTTTCCCAGTGTTTTAATGGTCAGCAATTATACCATCAATGATGTTAATTATTTAAACCATTTTCTTAAGATAACGAGTTCAATAAATCATGATTTTGATGAAGATCAGGCAATTCATAGAGCTGGGTGGTACGGTGGTTTGGTGGTTTATATGCATGCCTTTCAGCGCTGAGGTCTTGGGTTCAAGTCCCAGTCTGGGTGGAGTTTCCATGTTCTTCCACTGTCTGTATGGGTTTCCTCTGGGGACTCCGGTTTCCTTCCACAGTCCAAAAACATGGAGGTTAAGTGGATTGAGTACTCTAAACTGTCTGTGTGTGTACATCTAGTGATGGATTGGCACTGTGTCCTGGGCTTGGGTAGTATAGATTGTAATGCCCTGTGCCAGGTGAGGGGATATGAGACTCAACATGATCAGGATTAAACAGATAATGGATGGATGGATAAATTCACATAGCTGTTTGGATTATTCTAAAATGTATTTATATACATATTTGCTTTTTTGCTTATTTATTTATCTCAACATATATAATTCTTCTATGACAATACACATAAAATATCACCTGTAATATTGCACTAGTTTGGTATTCCTAATTCTTTCTGAATCTATGTCATGAGCAGTTTTATCTCGTAAGTGTGACAAATATGAAGCGTGCCAGTGTTTATATTATTAGTTCATATCATTGGCCATGACAGACATACGTCATGTTACTTTGGCTCTGCCCAACTACATGTCTCAGGTGAAATTAATGTCTGCTTATCTTTAAGGGTCTGGGATTTAATTAAAAATGACATTTCCCCAAACACGTAGTTGTGCTTCCAAGACTGCCATGTTTGAATTAGCTTAAGAGATCCCTTTGAGCAAAAGGGAAATAAAGCTGTCAGTTGCGGACCAGCTCTGAACCATTTATCCACTAAAGCTAAAGCTACAGACTCAGGTATGCACTTTACTTTTTATAGGGCAGTGAATATCGTTACTAAAATATGTCAAATAATGTTGACTTTACTACACTAGACTTTAAACAAACTGTAGAATCTATTATTAGGCAGAACCGATTTACAGTACCAGTCAAAAGTTTGGACAAATTCCCGTTCAGTGGTTTTTTTTTTGTTTTTTTTTTGCCAATTTTTATCCCAAGTCATGAACTCTTGACAAGACACAGCTGTTAACTGAAAGCCATTCCAGGTGACTACCTCATAAAGCTAACTGAGAAAATGCCAAGAAAGCTGTCAATGAAACAATAGGAGAAAACTACCGTACTTTAATTAACAGTAGGCTAGTATAGATTGGTATTCTTGGATGATGAGTAATTGTTTGCCATATCTGATTCCTCCCCAGACACAATTTACATTAGGAGATTCTTTACAAAGAAGCAGAAAGTAAGTCAAAATGACCTCACAAGACAGTTTTTTTTCTTCTGCCTAGTCAGAGGCAGGTCAGCATGTAGGGATGGTGGAGAGAGTGATGAAGAGTGCTGCACAGTTGTGAATGAAATCTGAAATGTAGACTCAAATCAGTATTTATTTTTCAGTGCATTCTAGTCAGTTGTGTGAGCATAATGAAAGATATTACTGATTTATAGGCATAATCTTCAGCATGCTTAAACTGAACTTTATTTATTTTATCATAAAAATTATTTAGTTGTAACTTTCATTTCTAGGAGCAAAATTGGGAAAATCAGTGTGTGAGGAATAGTGGAAAGGAACACTATGGGAGAAGGGAGATTAATGTTATTCCAAGTGGATTTTGAAGGAAAGGGAGATAAAAGTTATGAAATGGTAGAAATTGTGATGGCACAATGGTAGAAAGTAACCTGTAAACATATTTTCTGCTAATAATTACATGCAGGTTGACAAAACTGAAACAAAGTTGTTTTTGTGTCACCATTGCTTGGCACAGGGTGGTTTAATGTTATGAAGGTGGCATTTTTGTCTATGAGTAGGCCCATCACTAAATCAGGAAAAAAATAAAATGGCCCACTAAGTTAACTGTTGCTGGTTATCAAAATTACACCTATTCACTGGGTAAAGTTATTATTATTATTATTATTATTATTATTAAGTGATTATTATTATTTGTAAACATGCAGTTGGATGTCACCATTGCTTGGTACAATGGCATGTTGTGTTACAAATAAAACTAAATGAAGAATAAACAAAATAAAAGTAAAAGGCTTCCCTAAAGTCATTGTTTGTGATAAATTGTGTTACATTCATTTCATTATCTTAGCCATAGCAGTGAGATTACAAACAGGATGATGTATATATGGACTAGTTGAAAGAGGAATCTGACTTTATTGAATCAAGTGTTTACTTATGTAGGTAAAAGTAGATGTTTTACAACCTGCTAAAATATACCAGAAGGCAGGAAATGGCATCTGCTTTATTTAAAATCATGTCGCCAAGCAGGTAGATTTATACATATACACATACACATATACACATTACACTTATATAGCACCTTTCTAGACACCCAAGGACGCTTTACAATCGACACACTTCATATACACACACTCCGGTGAGAAGCGGCAGCCAGTTGCGCACAGCGTACTCTCAACCGGAAGCGACCATCCACCTGGAGGACTGCATCGAGCACTAGGGGGATCACCCAGGACAGAGTGCCAACCATATCTGGGCAAACGTACATACAGTACACTCATACACTGATATACACATTCATACACACACACCAGGGTAATTTTTTAGAGTAGCCAATTCACCTGATCTCAACATATATAATTCTTCTATGACAATACACATAAAAGCTATTTGGACAAACAAATCTGATCTGATCACTTACAAATAACAGTGTGAACAGTCATCTTAGCAGATTGAATTTGAGAAAATCCGATTTGCCCGATGTGCCAGCTCAAAGAGTCTCTGATGGATATTTATCCTCAATGCTTTCGACCTCTTGTCAATCTAGCAAAAGTTCTCTGAATAAACAAATCACCCTCAATTGTGTTTCTCATTCTCAGCTCTGAACTACACAACTCATTTCTTGATGATTTCTCACGTTCAAAAATGCAAAGCACAACAGTGCAGTGTAGGGGTCTTATGAGGTCTTGTCCTAGTGAGAAGCCAAAGTTCCCCAGCATGAGATGCTAAACAGACACATCCCTGACACGTTTAATCAGGAGTGATGTCATTCTGCTGACATCACCAAGGCATCCTGACTGATGTCCTTATGAGTGATGTCACTAAAACGTGACCCAGAGCAGTCAGATTTTGCCTTGATATTCATAGGAGGTGTTGAGTATATGTCAGCTGTCTTGTTGCATCCAGTATTTTCCCCAGAATCATCTCACATTGAGACGAGGGCTGGCCGAGATGCTGTCACTCTTTGAACTAATACATCTACTTCCATATTAACTGACAGAAGACTCAGCATATTTGAATGAAATGATCCACAGCATTCTTGGGAAGCCACCTAAATATGTGAGAAGGGACTGAAGTAGCTTTGCAAGCCTCTGTTGTTCAGTAGTTTAATTTCAATGAGTTTAAAAGAATAGTTGAAAGGAATCCCTTGTGCTTTTATCATGTATAACATACATTTTTTTAACATGAATGATGTACACATAAGGGATTCTGCGACAGGTAGTGGTCTGATGCTGCAGGTTCATTTTTACCCGCCTCCGAAGTCCACTTTTGATAATTATAATCATTTATTTATACTGCATATGACAAATTTCCAATTTGTCTCATTTGTTTAACTCTGTTTTCTTTATCTACTTTTAGGATTTAGGATGTTTTATGTCATATTTATGCAGAAATATACACATTTCTAAAGGATTCACAAACTTTCAAGCACCCCTGTGTATACAGAACAGTTTTCAAACATATAACATCAAAGCTCTGAAGCCACTGACACTACAGACCCATTCACGTGCCCTCCTTCATTTTTCATGGTTTCTAAATGTTTGCCAGGCCATCTATAACTACTCATTCAAACAATTCAACCTTTAATAAAATGATGGCTGACATTTTCTTTAATTGCTTAAACAGTATTGCTTGTACTGTATGATTATAAACTTGTATTGATTTCCAATTTTCTGCATATTTATTTCTGGCTCCCAGGGGCCCTCAAGAACACTGGCCTGCCACCACAGCTGAACACCACTGAATCGATGTGTTGATGCTTATGCTACTCACTTCAGTTCCAATTTAGTGCTTGATTGAATACATCTATCTTGCTGCTGCTTTCTGGTAAGAATAAATGTGTGTTCACAAAGCCCTGTTTGTGCAGATGCTGAACATGTGATCACATTTTAGATTAGATTAGATTCAGCGTTTTGCTAATGTGATTACTCACAATTGAATTTGACCTCCACATTTAACACATCCATGCAGTGAAACACACACACTAGTGAACTGTGAGAACATGTGCCTGAAGCAGTGGGCAGCCCTATACATGGTGCCCGGGGAGCAGTTGGAGGTTAGATTCCTTGCTAAAGGACAGTTGAGTCATTACCTGCCTGGGGATCTCTAAACACCAGGCCACGCAAGCCCCCTGTATTTTGTATATTACATATAACTATCTGTCAAAATCAACAGCATTGTTGAGGTTAGGTTTTAGATTATATTTTGGGTTGAAGGTAAGTTTAGGATTAGTTTTAGGGTTGATGCTAGTTTTAGTACAATCTGATATATTCAAATGAACATTTCAGTTTCATTCTTTTAAAAGATTTTTAATGAAAAATACAAGTAATAGCACTAAAGGAAGTGTCTGATTCACAGTATTTCAAGTGGTAGTAATAAAAAGCAGGTCAGATAAGATAAATTCAATAGTTGGCCCTATTATTGTAGGTCTTATGGTGGATCTTTTACGTTTATCGAATAAGCTGCTAACTGAGAAGTTGTCACTGCCCAGAATTTTTAAGAATGGTGACCCAACTGATCCAAATAGCTACAGATCTATTCCATCTTAACTTGCACGTCCAATAACCTAAATGGTTATCTTAATAACAAGAAGACTTTATCTGAGATACAGTCAGGTTTATAGCCAGGTTATGGTTGTGGTACTGCTTTTTTAAAAGTCTTAATTGATAATACAAAAGCTTAAGCCAATGTAGCTTATTTAAATGTGTGTGATTGATCACTAGACTCTGGGCTACTTTCAGCTCATTTAGGCAGATATGGGTTGAGAAATGTATTTTTCTTTGACCTGGCAACCCTGAATTAAGACCAAATTTCTCCCCAGCATGACTGGGGGTATGCCAAAAGGCAGGACTACTTAGGTAGCCATATAGCTAAGGCTAAGCCAAACAATATGTAGCTTATAGTCACAGATCGGCTTAACAACAAGCTAATTTAGAGAAAGTAGACGTGCTGCTACAGGTCAGAAGTAGACTTCCCTTAGCAAAAAAAGTATACATCGAGTACATGTTATTAAGTATACTTAAGTATAATAAAAGTACTTGTATTTCCCTAAGTGTACTTTTATTTAGGAAGTACACTACAAGTATACTTACTTGGGACTAAATTGGAACACTTTAAGTTCAAGTACATAAAAAGTAAACTGAAGGATACTCTATAATTAGAGTAAAATTATAAAATTAGAGTATCATTCCAGTTTACTTTTTATGTACTTGAACTTAAAGTGTTCCAATTTAGTCCCAAATAAGTATACTTGTAGTGTACTTGCTAAATAAAAGTACACTTTTAGGGAAATACTTTTATTATACTTAAGTATACTTAATAACATGTACTCGACGTATACTTGTTTTTGCTAAGGGTTAACATGAATGTACACATTTATTCTGTAGTTGTGTATTTGAGTAATAGTTTTTATTGTTGTTTGCTGTTCCTGTTCAGTCACTTGCCTGCTGCTGGCATAAATGTGGACTTGCTCTTATTAGAGTTTCTCTGCTGGTGACATTAGTTTGTCAGGTGGAATTTTGCATCAATTGACATTAATGAATAGTCACACAATGGACACCATTGCAAGGTCATGTATGATCAAATATTCATGTGCTGGTGTTGCACTAGAGACTGTGCTGAGTTGAAGGACAAACTCATGGACTTCTGTCCACACACGAGAGATGCACCTGCCTGGGAAACAACGCAGCTATCTGAGCTATGCTCTGTATGTGAGGAAAAGCCATAAAGTAAGATAATATTAGCAGGTCATCTTGGGAATATAGAAAATGTATTTAAATGTATATATCGCTTCTCTTTTCATCTTTTTTTTTTGGTCCTGAAATACATTTCCCTCGAAGTGCTCCCTTTTTTATTACTACATAGGCTTTTTTTCTTATCGGTGAAGGCTAGACAAGGGATCGTTGGGACAGGGAGGAGAAGAATGGAATTGGGTCCATTTTTCTAAATTTGATCCAATTTCTATAATTCTCCAGTCTCCCTTTTAGAGGGCCATTCCGTGCCAGTCAGAGCCAAGCCTGGACACTTACAGAGTAATATAATCATGTTTTCCCCCAATGTGGCCCACATGATATTGGCACAGCTGCAGCTCCAGGATGCCTTATGATTATGAAAATGAGATGAAACAGAGAGCTGCAAGCTGTCTCCAGTCTCCCATGGCCCATCACCTCTGTCGCAGCGACACAGCGACCGACACCAAGCACTAAATCCAGCCTTGATGCATTCCAGTGTTTTTGTTCTCCACCATTTTCTCACCACCTTCCACGTTGCCCCTTATTGGCTTCATAGCTCATTTGCCCGTGCTGAAAAAACCTGGAGTGTAAAGTAGCATGTGTGCATTTCACAGCTCAGGAATCCTCAAACGTGGGATCCAGGTTGCCAGGCAGTATATACTTGCTCCCAGTAGTTGCAGGTGAACATGGAAGAGTGACTTGTGATGTGCTGCTGGATGCAGTGGCAGCAGGCTGGGCTAGGGTTCAAAAGGCTAAAAGGCGGATTCGTGCAGTAATCTAATGTAACCCAAAGACACAGTGCAGATGGGTGAGTGGATTGCACTATAGTAAGTGTGAGGCAGGCACGTCACTGTTGGGAAATTGGAGGCATTCAGGACTGGGAGAGTGAAGCCTGGCTGAGTGTGAGCAGGCCCAAAGAGTGGCTATTACAGACTGAGGTAGGGTAGATGGGGCCAGTGACCTCTCGAAGCCACACTAAACACAGCAATCAGAGCAGAGCCAGGGCTACAATAACTGCCCCCTGTAGCTAAAGGGAGCTTCTAGCTCTCATAAATATAATTTGGTGAATTCTCTCATCAGACTTGAATTTGTTCTATTTTTATACGTCATTATAATCAATTTAATTTCTTCTTTTTCTGCAAACAGAACTGGAATCACTCAACGAATGTTGCACTTGAACAATTCCTCAGTGGGATTTTGTACTATTTAGCATTTGCATAGATGCTTAACGGTATAAACCGAGTTTGTCTCAGACCATTGAATAGCCTGCAGGATGTAAGTGTTTATGTTGTAGCATTTGAAGCATATCAGACTTAGCTGAAGACCTCAGTGAAGACCTTGACCTTCCACCTGCATGGGCATGTCGCCCAAAGGCGCTGTGAAATTTTACGTCATTCAGTGGAGCAGTGTATTAGTGAAACATGGACAAACAAGTAGATTTACTGCTTGTTATATAAGAAAGGGGTTGTAAATGGTTTGTGTAACTTAGTGTAAGAAAGAAGTTGAAATAAAAAAAATGAATGTAATTTAATCTTAATTTCAATCCCTGCCGACTTTCAGTCCTTAAAGACTACAGACCCCACAATTTATAATCAGATTAACGGAATTCTTAACTTCATCAGGGACAAAGTGAAGGGCCAGCGAGCCCACCTGCACGACACACATGCATCCCATTAATAATAATCAGGGCCATTTCCATTAATTTAATATGCAGGTGTATCTGAATGCCAGTAGAGAAATCATTAATGCTCTTGCTAATTGCTTTAACTGGTAGGTTTAATTCCTTAATGTTTTACCAGTTACTAAAACACATGAAATGAAAGTTGATCTGGGTAATTGACAATGCTGGAAGTTGCAGCAATCCCCAAAGTAAGACGATGAGGGAGGCTCATGGGCATGCCAATTTATGTGATGAGATTTCCTTATGTTGGAGATGGAAATTCGACCACTCTTTGTTTAATTACATCTCGACTCACCACAAAATGAGAAATATTTTACTTTTATACCATGAAGTCTACAAATGTTTTAACCCTTTAAGAACGCTAGGACATTGTTACATTGTACACTGCCATATTAAGCCATAATTTGTGTAGACGAAAGTTTGAAAGAAGACAATAGAGTAAGAGATTGGTCAATAAGAGAGTAAGCTTACACTGGAGACTGTTGTCCTGCAATGAGCTGAGAGTGTTTTGGTTGATTGATGAATGGACAGGCAGATGTATAGGCAGAATGATGGATGGGTTGATGATCTACTTCCTTCATTATCACATGTTTATAGCCAGTTCAGCCAGACAGTACCAGTCTATGCTAAAGTGTGACTGTTGAGCTGGGCCTTGCTGAAGAGATACAGAATTACTGTAACATGCTAATTCAGTCATTACTATCCATCCGTACACACAAGAACAATTTAGAGTACTCAGTTCACCTGATCACTGTAATGTCTAACAAAAATGGATCGCATTGCTTACCATTAAACACTACTCTACACTCTCGACTGACTCATTTTAACACATTGCAAGGGATGTTGCAGGAATAGTGCTGTCATCGCCAAAACCATGTTTTCCCACAGAAAGTTTTGTACAAAAACATGGACAGTACTATATAGTTAACTCTGTCTGGGGTTTCAATATGCTGTGAAACAAAACAGTGACATCAATGTGCCCAACGACAGGCGAAGTGTCTAAGTGAAGCTTTTATTAACGGTTATGCATAGAAGGACACCATTACTCCTGTCTTAATACAAGTTAAAAACCCATTAAGAGCCACTCTGAAGTTGGATTCTCCACAGATGATTTAAGTGATTCATAAACCATTACAATAAAGTGGAGAGGATAGTGGGGGCACAAACGTCCCATTGATTAATGTGCTGAAATGAGTAAATATAGCAAGGAGCTGAGTATCTCCCACTGGGAGCCTTACACAGCTAATGATTCAATGCCAAGAAACTGAAATAAGATAAAGAAGAGAAGGCATGACACTGGCATATTTAAAAGCTTAATTAAGAATCCTCCCTTTTTAAATCACTGCAAGTACAGCAAGAAGCTGTACAGAATCTGCGGTTATATAATGTGTTCTTCAAAATACTTGACATGACTGAGAATTCTTGCTTTAAACATAAGGGGAAACATTTTGTCAGATCCAGCGAGTGCTGGCTTCACTGTGATGCTGCTCCTCTGTTTTCAATGTGTAGAGATAGACCGCTAGAAGTCAGCGCTCAGCGTTACACTTTTCCGTCCAGTTCAACAGAAGCCTGCGATTAATCATACATCCATCTCCACTTGGAAGAGCCCAGACAGTTTAATCATTCCACATACTTGTGTGCTTAGCCGTAATAATTTGACTCTATCATGCTGAGACAGTTCCTGCAGTGATTTATGTGTTGGCACCATGCGGCCAGGAAACACACTGAGAGCAGTGCTGTGCTCTTTCACTCTTTCTGCATCTTCTTTTCCTTTGCATCCCATTTTCAGAGCCAAAAAGCATCCACTGACTTGAAGCAGATCAACAATAACGAACAGGTAATGAAGTATATTCCTCAATGTCTCAATTATCCAACCACGGTCAATGTTGAGCAGAGGTCTTTTCTGTAACGTCCCGTCACAACAAAACAGACTGCTTTCCAAATAATAAGATCATCATGATTTGATCTGATTAAATCAGATGAATTAATTACTTTCCTCAAATGCGGTGTTGTTTGTAATTGATGAGGCTTGAAGCTCAGATGCCTGGAATCATGAGGCGTGACTGGTCCACTGTTTCACTGCTATTTAGAATATAAGGTTGCTGTCAGTTTGCTGTGGCTGTGGAGGAGATGGGATGCAGCGTGGGTTCAAAACAGAACAGATTTTATTACAGAACACAAACACTGTGTCTGTGACTATGAAACCAAAAACAATCACATGGAGACATGATATGGGTGATGAACAATGGCTGTGACACACGAGGGAGATAAATAGCAACATAATTAGACATGAAGTGACATGGCAGGGCTGTACAATGACATGATGTAACTCGGGGTGGAGACATGATCAAGACACGTGGAAGAAGTAAACAAACGAGCATGTGGAGACAAGACGGCACATGGGGAAACGTAAACAAACACAGAGCACATGACAGGATGGGGTCAGGGACGAGGCTAATGGCGGGACGGTTACAGTTAGGTGTACATTCTGCAATAATTGGACTGATATTTTTTTTCAAAGACCAAATCATGCATTGTATAAGAATTTCTTCACTTGCAAGTTAAGATACAAATTGATATGCCCTACTGATTTATTGAGACCAGCTGATTTCTGGATATGTCCGAAATTTTGTATTTGGATCTTAGAGTGTGAATTCTCCTAAGAAGATCATCTACAAGCTAGTGATGATGACTCCAGGTCAACTCTGACTCAACTCCTGTGGCTTGACTCCACTTAATTTTAACCAATACCAATAACCTATTTTACCAGTTTTAGGGAGATGGATAAAGGGTACAAACCTAATTTGGTTCATATTACATTGCACATATGAATATAACACAAATTTGACAGAATAAGAGTGGACTCCTAGCACTTTTAACACATTGGTAGAGTTAACACCAACTCTGGGTGATTTGGAGGTGAGGAATCTATTTTGGAGTTGACTCCCCAACGATTAAAACAGCCATCAATGAGTGTGCACCATTGGACGACATGAAACTCACAGAACAATAAAAAATGTAAACAAAAAACCCATTCTGGTAACATTTTCTTAACATCTCATGACAAAACTACATTTTAACAGCGAAATCATTTTGAATACTGTGGCTCATTTTTTCAGTTCAGCACTCTTTCTCAAGGCACATTAATGCTGCCATTATGCCGAGAGCTTGTTTCTGTTTACGGGACCCCATGTTGTGCTTGAGTCTGGAGTGTGGTCATTGATGAGGTAATTTCCTGTCATTAGAGAATCTTTATCATATGATCTGACTTTAAAAATCCAAAACTGCACAGACTGACAGAATTCTGCCAGGATTTTACTGGCATCATCTTGTACAGTCACTGAAATCACACAGTGTAAACCTGGCTTATACAACCTGTTATACAACTGTAAAGAACACACATTATTAAGAGCATTTTCATGTGTTTTCTCCTGAACAGCAAATGTACCTTTCGTAAATTAATGGAATGCTTGCAGCGGTCATAGCAATAATGGCAGTTTGTGGTATCTATTTCGATTAAATGTATAAAGTGCTTTTTAGCTGCAACCTTGAAGCTCAGAGTTATCTGCCATTAGTGCATGGTTTTCCCTGAGAGCGGGGTTGCTTTACCCCATGTTCTTTCTGTTCTTTACAACTGAATGCGAAGGTCATTTTCAAGTGTTTGTAAAAGCCTGGCACACAAAACAAACAAACGCACATGCTCACAGAGAAAATATGATGTAAGGGGAAAAAAAATCCTTGAAATCAAATTCATTTTGACAAGCCTGTGCGATTCCTTTCCACACTTACTCTAAGATTTATTCCCACTTTAATGCCAAAAAAGATAATAGAAGAGACCGGTCTAGCTTTCCCTGTGAAAATGCAGTGTAACAAGGCTTGTGCTCTCTCAGGTTTATACTTCAGGTAGTTTCCACATGGAGTCTGGCCGTATAAGCGACATTATGCAACCCAATAAACAAATACTTAGTTTAACTGAATGGCCTTTTAAAGCGACACCTCACCGTTTACGATTTCGCTGCTGGAAATGTCAAAGTCAACCATTGTCTCTGTTCCTGTTTATCGAGCCATCTTGGGTGTGTGGGCGCAGGAGCAGGTTACAGGCCTGCAGCTTTTTATGGCCTGGTTATGGGGTGGCCTTTCCACTCAGAGCCATGCTTCTCAACCACACCTCCATTTCTCGCACGCTGACTTTTAAAAGCGCTTGACGGATGGCTTTGTTTCCACGGCCCCAAATTAAACTGGAAATGGTATCACTCAAAGTTTGCCATATTGCACAAATAGGCGGGAGCCCTATAAAATGTATTACGGCGCTTCGCTAGACCTCAGATTGAACCCTAGCTATTCTGTTGCATATTTAGATTATGTCTCCCATAAATGTATATGGGTTCCCACAGCTGCTTCTAAGCCATTAGGAGATGCTAGGCTCCAGCAGATCATGCTGTAGCTGTGATCCGAGAAGCTAGATCCTAATAATGTTTTGACAGTCTTATATTTGAGGTGCTTCTTCTTTTTTCTAGACTAGAGAACAAGCTGTCGACACTTGAAAACATGGCTGCATTGCAGCACCGTTTCAAAGACTGACACGTTTCAAAAGATTTCCATGAGTGTATGCCTCAAAACCACAGAAGCTCATCGCAGTTCGGAGAATCATGACATTGCCAGAAACAGATAAATATGCGCATACCTTTAGCTGTGGAAATCATGCTGGCTTAACTCTAAGTGTCAGTGTAGTAAAACCAAGAGGTGTATTTAAAGCAGAGTTGAAAAATGACAGCTACATGATTAATAAGCATGAGGGGCAGAGGAAAAGGAAACGAGTATTGTCCATCTCATTTGTTGCCCATTGATTCAGCAGAGGGCAATCACTCTTAGCGTGGATATGGCCTGTAGTCATGAGCCATTCCTTACAGAGAGCACATGCTGCATAACTGATCATTATGTCAGCAGCTCTCTTCTCACTGTAATCTGGGCCTGCACTTTGCAATTGAGAATGTTTTCCTTGCTCATTACTGTACCAAAACGACAAGGGCTAAGAGACACACACATCATACATAATTTAGTAAACGCATTGTGTTTAGCGTTTGTAATCAAGAAAGAAAAACGAGTCAATCATCAGTTTAATAGAACCATGTTTTCTGGAGCTGTGGGTGTACTGCTGGTTATAGGTGGGCTGGGTTGAAAGTTGTCATTGTGCTAGTGAAGGAGCCACTATGGTGAAGGACACTATATTGCCAAATGTTTACATCTGACATGAATACTCTCCTCTTTTGCTGCAGTCTAACAGCCTCTAACACTCCGAAAAGGCACTATTGGAACATTGCTGTGCGGATTTGCTTGTATTGAGCTTCAGGTACTGATGTTGGATGGTTCTGGATCACAAACTCCAACCCAACACCAACATATTGGACGATTCATTGCTCACACATCTCATTGTTTGTTGGGCTGCTGCTGTTCTAGTCTTGTTCTATAGGCAATGCTTTTTCTGTGGAGATGAGCACCTGTGTCAGTAAGGAGCAGCTAAAAGTAGCTGGTTTTAGCTATTCAAGAGTGACTGTATACTGGAATGAACACATTCAGGTAAATGTAGTAATGTTTGTAGATCAGCGACTAAAATGAATGTGAGGCACTACAAAGAAAATAAGAGACTGTGGGGCTCTTAAGTTCACATTGACACTGAATTATACACAGATTTAAAAACAAGAACTTCTTACATTAATTTGTTAGAATCATTTTAAGTGAAGGTTGTAGTAGGTTCTAGTTAACTTGTCCCAAACGTACTCGGTGGAGCACCATCGTTCCAGAGAACACAGCTCCACAACTCAGTGCTGTAGCCCACATCTGGAATTAGACACGGTGCCAATAGGTTCATGTTTATCTGCTCAAGAGTCCTATTCTATTGGCAGTCCTTCTCTACAGGTATTAGACAAGCTGTGTGTGTGTGTGTGTGTGTGGGTGTGTGTGTGTGTGTGTGTGAGCTGTGGGTGCTACTTAAAGTAGCTGAATGCATTCATTAGAAAGAGTGAGTGA
>BRDA01006014.1:640-14374 GCA_036984385.1 Crenuchus spilurus | reverse complement strand
TGAGGAGGTAACAATGGTCCTGAATTTCCTCCATTTGTACACAATCTGTCTGACTGCGGATTGGTGGAGTCCGAACTCTTTAGAGGTGGTTCTTGTATGGACACCTTATGTTTTAGGTCACATTTATGCAGAAATATAGAACATTCTAAAGGGTTCACAAACTTTCAAGCACTGTGTATATATAATTATGTACAACCAGGCTCTCAGTATGTGTTAACAGTACAGACACGGCTGCACCAGCAGATACTGAGCTGATTAAAACTAATGGAGGTTAAACGGTGCACAGACCCTTTAGATAATCTTATGACTCACCTTAAATGGCCATGCGTCCTGCTTATGAAGCATTCTACATAAACTATGTCCCAAAGTGACGTCTAAGAGACATACCAGTCATGTGACTTGACCAGGACAATGGTACTCCCAAATCACTGTTGTGAACATTTAAGACCTTTAATGGATTTGAACAGCTGTGACGTAATGACCAACACAATGTAAGAGAAGTGAGATGACACTGCTTTATTGGCCTGAATTGAATAATTGGCGCACACACACGATGGAGAGTCACTGGAGGTCCTGAGTGTACACCACCCCGACCTGTCTCCTGGCTTCATCCATAATCTCAACCAGCAAGGCTGAGTCAGAGTGAGACATCCTGGAGCTTTCCTTCAGTCCTGGGAGAAAGAGATCAAGCCCAGAATTAACACAGCAGTGATGTAATTAATCCATTAACACTTAAAATCATATTAAAGGTGCTGCTAGCAGACCACGTGGCCAAATATTTGTGGACACCCCTTCTAATGAGTGCCTTCAGCTGACAAACAGCTTGTTTAGCCCCTGTAGAAGTACTGCCAACAGGACTAAACAGGAACCTGTTGGCATCGTGTCTAATGCCAGGCGTTCCCTGAAACAACGAATGAGCATGTGTCCCAATACTTTTGTCCAAGTGTGTGTGAATGTGGATTAGCCAATCAGATTTTCTCCCACATGACGCGGATGCGGTCACACATTCAATTTGACTTCACACACACTCAGAGCTGCCATCTAGTGGTTATGTTACATGCTGATGATACAGTCATTTATATCAGGGGTTCTAAGGCTGTGTTCAGACATATCTTCTAATATTAAAGTCTATCTAAGGCGTCTCCAGCTCTGTTTACTGTTACTATAAGAGTCTTTTGGCGGTTACGGTATATGTTACATATATTATGGTATATTTTCAAAGAAGGCCAAAAACTGCCAACCTGGCAACCCTAAGAAACAAATCTGATTTGCCAGCAGTCTGAACACAGCCTATTAGTCACATTAATGGTTTATAGGATTAATGCACTCAGAGAAGTGCTTTATGAGCCACATGTTTAGGTAATCGTAGCCTCAGCAGTCACATGATTAGCCTGGACCACAGTGGACAATACGTCTGCACACTGTCTGCAGGATGATCTCAGCAATTCTGTAATTACAGTCTAACATCATTATAATAACTGCCTGTGTCACTGTTCACCTTTCAGCAGACACTGTCTCACTTCCTCAGCCTCGTATCTCATGCCGGTACTGTTGGTGAAGTTTAGAGGAAGGTACGGCTCCGGTACTGGATACGCCGTCTCTTTACCGTTCACGATCAGTGACGTGGGACACCACATATGAGCAGGGACCTGTTCATCACAAAAACAGCAAACAGTGATCGTCACCATCGGTCTGTAATAACTAAAGCTCCATTACAATCTAATAAAATACAGATACAGTTACTGAACTTTGCATGTGCTTTTATTTCTAAAGCTTAAATAACGTGAGGCGACACTCTGTTTTCACTCATTCAGTGGTTCCTAGGTTGAATATTTATGAGACAGGTGTGAACACTTGGGTAAGATTTCTTTGCTCAGGTTCACATGCCACACGTTCCACAGCCAATAATCCACCAATGGAATGTCCAGAACTACCATGTCATTATCATATGAATGACATGTCATGTCATTTGGCGGGAAAAAATGCGCAGCTGTCTGACTCGCGCTGAAAAACATGTCTCTGCTTATTTAAGCTCCTCTCACAATTTTGTTAATATGCCCACGGCAGGAAAGTCGACTCCAGAGGGTTAAAAGTAAACTTTTTGTATATGGATACCCAGTCCTACAGCACATGGCAGTAGACATAATATTAAAACTAATTAGCTAGACCAGCTTTGACCCACCAAGTTTCTACTGGTCTTAAAACCTAGTGAGCTCTCTACATTGACAGCATTTTATGTCACAATGTGCTCCCTTTTGTCTCAGTCCTTAGATACCTCAAAACGCTGCCTAATGAGATAGCGAATATCAAGAAAGCATTGAATGCATCGTTAAGACAATCCCACAATGCAACACAGCTTGTGTTTGAAGATTTGTTACATTTAATGATGTTATCATACTAATATTGCTATAACTGTAAGCAGATCTACGGTGAGGCTGTTTTGACAGGTGAGTAAATGCTGGTGGGCGGGAATAACTGATGTCATCGTTGTCTAACTAGAGCTCACGTATGTATATATATATATAAGGGTGGTTAAAACAGACCTTACAAGACCGCTGAAGGTGTCCTGTGGTACCTGGCATCAATACTAGTACAGGTACGATATGAGATGGAGCTGCCAATTGCTGTTTCAGCACATCCCACAAATTTTGGGAATGTGGAGGCCATATCAAGGCAGATTCACCACCCAAGCCCGGAGATGCCCCAGCCCAGCTGTCTGGGTCTACTCAAGTTTTCAAAACATCTGTGATAAACGTGTGTTCTGGTACCATCTCATATATCCCAGATCTTGTACCATATGTGTTAATGATGTAAGTGACCCATCATTTCACAAGAGCAGTGTACTTACCCTAATAGTTCCTTTAGTCCCGTATATGACCGCATCATTTGGAAGCTCCACAGCGACGGTGCAGGTGCACACTGCCAGCCTGCCCCGCGGAAACTTCAAGGTGATCACCATGCTCTCATCCACACCTGCAAAGCATCATATTTACTGTAAACAATGCAACTAAAGCACTGGTGCCCAGCTAAAGCAGACAGCAGACACGTTTGGGCCTAATCTGTGCCACTGTGGGCTCAGTTATGGTACTGGCAAATGCCAGACTTGCCTTGGGTTACAACATGGTCAGTAATCCAGCGTAGCCAAGTCTGACCTCTGGTCCATATAAGGTTGACCAGTGGCTGAGTTGAGGAAGCCAGACTGCCGTTCAAGCCCAAATGTGGAGTTCACTGGTATCAGGATTGGTGGTTTCCCTGCTTAAAGATTCAACTGGTGCCAGTCCACACCAGAACTCTCAGCACACATTAGCTATTATAGAGAGGTGAGGAGAGACTGAGCCCCGTCACTGGGGCCCCGTTACATCTCCTGGTTCCTCCCAAGGTTTCTTCCTCCAGGTCTGAGGAAGTTTTCCCTTGCCACTGTCGCCGTTGGCTTGCTCACCGGGGATTAGGGATTAATGATTTGATGTGAATGAATGAATGAATGATTGTTACACTTATATAGCGCCTTTCTCAAACCCAAGGACGCTTTACAATCAACACACTCCATTTACACACACTCAATCACACACACCGGCGAGAAGCGGCAGCCAGTCGCGCACAGCGTACTCTCAACCGGAAGCGACCGTCCACCTGGAGGACTGCATCGAGCACTAGGGGGATCACCCAGGACAGAGTGCCAACCATATCTGGGCAAACATACATACCCAGACATACATACACACCAGGGTAATTTTTTTTTTTTTTTAGAGTAGCCAATTCACCTAATCTCCATGTTTTTGGACTGTGGGAGGAAACCGGAGACCCCGGAGGAAACCCACGCAGACACGGGGAGAACATGGAAACTCCGCTCAGATGCGGACTCGAACCCAAGACCTCAGTGCTGAGAGGCGAATGTGCTAACCACTAAGCCACCGTGCCGCCCACACATTAGCTATTATAGAGAGGTGAGGAGAGACTGAGCCCCATCACTGGGGCCCCGTTACATCTCCTGGTTCCTCCCAAGGTTTCTTCCTCCAGGTCTGAGGGAGTTTTTCCTTGCCACTGTCGCCGTTGGCTTGCTCACCGGGGATTAGGGATTAATGATTTGATGTCTGTTATTACTAACCCTGTAAAGCTGCTTTGTGACATCAGTTGTAAAAAGCGCTTTATAAATAAAATTTTATTGATTGATTGATTGAATAGCGCCTCCTGTTGTTAGAGGTGAGTAATCCAGGTCCAAAAAGTAAAAATCCTTCCCAGGATTTTGCTCCAACTTCATGTGTGGCTTTGCTGCGGCACATCTGCAGCAGAACCAACAAGGCAGTTGAAACTAAATCCTGGGGTGGATTTTTACTTTCTGGACCTGGATTACCCACTGTACCACTCGCCTGACTCGTTTTGCCCCTCTGGCATCAGTGGATGTACAAGAAGTTCATCCTCAGTACAGCTTCACTACAGCGGCTCTAAAACATCCCACACAGTCAGTGGTGTCTGAGCTGCTGCCTCCACCATGTTTCACAGCTACACTATTATCATCAGCATCAGTCACATGATGATGGTTGTACACTCTGATACACCTGACTGGTGTGCTCACTGATGGCCTGGGCCGAACCAAGGGTGGTCATAATGTTCTGGTACAACTGTGTTAATGTGGATGTAAGTGAAGTAAACCCAAAAACGTTCCTTCCTCTGTAAAGTACTCTGACGGCACCTCATGGGGTGATGATTTAGAGAGAACTATAATTAGCCAAAACAGCCCAAAAACGAGGGCAAAGACGAACCGTGTGAGCGGTGTTAAATGTGTGGTGTGAAGGATGCCGGGTGTTCTCATTTCCAGGTCCAGCAGCTGCAAATTTCTTGTCGAGCAGGTCACATCATCTGAGGATTCACTACATAAACAAAAGTATCTGGACACCTGCTTATTCTTCTGAACATCCTGCTGATGTTGGAGTGACTGTCTCTAATGTCCATGGAAGGCTTTCTACTAAAATCTGGAGCAATGCTGTGAGTATTCATCACCTCTGCATCTCTAACTCTTCCTAAAAGTTCTGGATGGAGCAGAGAACACAGTTCCACAGATCAACACTGTGCCCTCTAGACAACACCTGGCATTAGACACGGTGCCAACAGGTTCATGATTAGTCCTATTCTATTGGCAGTACTTCTCTGTAGGGACTACACAAGCTGTGTGTACATCTGTGTCAGCTGAATGCATACATTAGAAGTGTCCACAAACTTTTGGACATGTTGGGACTCCCATCTTACTGTAATGTCACCTACCCGTGTCCAGACAGACTCCAGTGGCCTGGATGCGCTCCGGTTTCTCTCCTCCGTACACCATGAGCACAAACTGCAGGCAGTAGATGCCGATGTCCAGCAGGGCTCCTCCACCCAGCTCCTTCTCCACTGAGCGAGGGGTGTTCAGCAGACACACGCCAAAATCTGCTCGCACCATCTTCACCTCCCCCACTTCCTCCTGGGACAGCAGGCGTGATATCTCCAATGACGCGGGAAAGAACCGAGTCCACACAGCCTGCAGACAACCAGAAAATCTGTGAACAAGAACCCTCACCCTGGTCTTAATCCTAATCCTAACCTTAACCTCAACTCAAAACCTAATCCTGACCCTCACCCTGGCCTTAATCTTAAATCTAACCTTAATCTCAACTCAAAACCTAATCCTGATCATCACCCTGGCCTTAATCCTAAACCTAACCTTAAACTCAACTCAAAACCTAATCCTGACACTCACGCTGGCCTTAATCCTAACCCTAACCTTAACCTCGACTCAAAACCTAATCCTGACCTTCACCATGGCTTTAATTCTAATCCTAACTTTAACCTCAACTCAAAACCTAATCGTAACCCTCACCCCCGCCTTAATCCTAAATCTAACCTTAACCTCAACTCAAAACCTAATCTTGACCCTCACTCTGGTTATTATTTCATTCAATCTAACCTTAACTTTAAGCCAAAACGTAATCTTGGCCCTAATCCTAACCTTAACCTAAACTCAAAACTTAATCCTGACCTTCACCCTGGCCTTAATCTTAATCCTAAACCTAACCTCAACTCAAAACCTAATCCTGACCCTCACCCTGGCCTTAATCTTAAACCTAACCTTAACTTCAAGCCAAAACTTAATCCTGGCACTAATCCTAATCCTAAATTTAACCTCAACTCAAAACCTAATCGTAACCCTCACCCTGGCCTTAATCCTAAATCTAACCTTAACCTCAACTCAAAATCTAATCCTGACCATCACCCTGGCCTTAATCCTAAACCTAACCTTAAACTCAACTCAAAACCTAATCCTGACCCTCACCCTGGCCTTAATCTTAAACCTAACCTTAACTTCAAGCCAAAACTTAATCCTGGCACTAATCCTAATCCTAAATTTAACCTCAACTCAAAACCTAATCGTAACCCACACCCTCGCCTTAATCCTAAATCTAACCTTAACCTCAACTCAAAACCTAATCCTGACCCTCACCCTAGCCTTAATCCTAAACCTAACTTTAACCTCAACTCAAAACCTAATCCTAACTCTCACCCTAATCTTAACCTCAACCCAAAAATTAATCATAACCCTCACCATGGCCTTAATCCTAAACCTAACCTTAATCTCAAGCCAAAATCTAATCCTAGCCCTCACATAATCTTAATCTTAATCTCAGTCTATAAGTGCAGTAGTTGACTGTAGTAAACAGTGTGAACATGCACATCAGATGCACATCAGATGCACCCAGACTGCAGAAAAGGCTTAATTAAGTACTAGGCGGCTCTAGATAATCTAACATTACCTACTGATACATAAACCTTCCACACTAGCACATTAAGCCCATTTCAGCATTTCTGCCCCCAGAACCTGGACCCGAATATACCGCACATGAACTACACCTCCATCAGGAAGACATCATTCATCTTTGCTGTGTCCACCAGCTCCTGGACCTCTCTCAGGTTCATAGCCAGAGGTTTTTCACACAGGATGTTCTTCTTGGCGTTCATCAGGAGGACGCCCACTTGAAGATGAAGGGGATGGATGGTGCCCACATAGACCACATCTGAAATTGAGGAGGAAGTGTTTTGATGAGGCAGATGTGCCCAGAGATAATCCGGTCTTTCATATCAGGCCTCCATTTGGCCTCGTTCCTAACCTGACAACATCCTGATCCTAATGTGACATCCTACAGTCACATATTTCAGCCTTTTTATGTTTTAATGTGGATCAATATGGCACATTGCTCATAACGATGATAGCATGTGATGGTGATTATGAGTAAATGACTATAAACAGTAATTTACCCACAGTGCCAACACTACTACTGCCCATCCTATTACTGTGACTGATTGGTCAACTCATGAGCTATAAGCAACCCTGATCAACATTAAAGCAAACCAGACTTGAAATGTGTCGCATTATGTGTAACAAATATAAAATATAAGACTTTTTACATTCTTAAAATTAATTCTGAACAATTCTGACATTTTTGATTAAATTAAAAATTTCTTTGATATTTTAATGAAGTTCCAACATCACTAATGCTCTTATGTCAAACAGAAAATAAAACTCTATTAATAATCTGGAGTTTGTAATATAAAACTTAAGGTCCAGACTAAAGTTCATACCAATGTTAGGGTCTCTGGCAAGTTCCTCATAGCTGCCGTACACTGTGGGGATGTTGTGTTTCTGCGCAAATTCCTCAGCCCGCTTCAGGTTCCGTGCCGCCACAGCCACCACCTACACATCAACACAGTTAGTACTTTACAATACACTGCTGTTTTCTGCTTTTTCTCATCTAAACAAAACAAAGACCTCATCCAAAGTCTACGAGATACAAAGTCATAACTATTAGATGTAAAGTCATTCTAATGAGATACAGTGTCATAATTACGAGATAGAAAGTCATACTAATGAAATACAAAGTCATAACTATGAGATACAAAGTCATAATGAAATACAGTCAATAATGAGATACAAAGACATAACTATTAGATGTAAAGTCATTCTAATGAGATACAGTGTCATAATTACAAGATAGAAAGTCATACTAATGAGATACAAAGTCATAACTATGAGATACAAAGTCAAAATGAAATACAGACAATGAGATACGAAGACAACTATTAGATGTAAAGTCATTCTAATGAGATACAGTGTCATAATTACGAGATAGAAAGTCATACCAATGAGATACAAAGTCATAATGAAATACAGTCAATAATGAGATACAAAGGCATAACTATTAGATGTAAAGTCATTCTAATGAGATACAGTGTCATAATTACAAGATACAAAGTCATACTAATGACATACAAAGTCATAACTATGAGATACAAAGTCATACTAATGAGATACAAAGTCATAACTATGAGATACAAAGTCATAATGAAATACAGACAATGAGATACGAAGACATAACTATTAGATGTAAAGTCATTCTAATGAGATACAGTGTCATAATTACGAGATAGAAAGTCATACTAATGAGATACAAAGTCATAATGAAATACAGTCAATAATGAGATACAAAGGCATAACTATTAGATGTAAAGTCATTCTAATGAGATACAGTGTCATAATTACAAGATACAAAGTCATACTAATGACATACAAAGTCATAACTATGGGATACAAAGTCATACTAATGAGATACAAAGTCATAACTATGAGATACAAAATCATAATCATGAGATATAAGGTCATAATAATGAGACTCCACTGCTGAGTAATGACAGTCAGGACAGCTGAGCAGTTCAACTGGACACTTTAGGCATGTCCTTAAGTTGTCCACAATTATCATTTAATTAAGTATAGTTTATAGTTTATTAAGTAAATAAAAATACATATTAGTCGGTATTAGTAGCTATGTACTGACTAATATAAGGTTTCAAAATAATATCTATTCTAAATCAATTTTAGCCAATGTACTTTTTATTTTTAGTCTTCAAGACGAGGCTGAAGTTGGTTACTTATTCGCAGTTCCTTATTCCTTTGGTTCCTTATTCCTTTGGTTCCTTATTCACAGTTCCTTATTCCTTTGGTTCCTTATTCACCGACTGAAGTTGGTTCCTTATTCACGGCGGGACTGACGGTAAATTAAAGGGGATGTTCATGTCTTTTTTTTTTTACATACATAGAAAAACGAATGATGATTTTGACTTCAAAAACGAACTTTCAACATGTCACATTGAGTAATTGCGCACAACCGCAAATTAATGAAATAATGATTTCCAAATTCATCCTGGTGGACTTACTCATCTTGGGCCAGACAAATAAGACATTAACAACACAGAAAACACCCAGCACTGTAAGGAAAACCAACAATTAGCCTGGCCCAAGATCATTTTTGACTTCAAAACTATCTTTCAACATGTCACATTGAGTAATTGCGCACAACCGCAAATTGGTCATAGTGTGAAATTCCAATTTAATTCTGGTGGATTTACTCATCTTGGGCCAGACAAATAAGACATTAGCAACACAGAATAGATCCAGTACTGTAAGGACAACCAACAATTAGCCTGGCCCAAGATAATTTTATACCTCAAAACTAACTTTCAACATGGCACATTGAGCAATTGTGCACAATGTCAAATGAATTTATAAATTTCCTAATTAATTCCGAGGGCTTTGTTCATCTTGGGCTATACAAATGAGAAATTTTCTACTTAAAATTGGTCCAGTGCTTTAAGGATAACTTGGATTTATCCTGGCCCAACATCCCCTCATACTTGTAAACTAACTGGCAACATGGCTCATACAGTAATTGTCTATATTGATGAATACAAAGTGAAAGTTTTCTGAAATTTTTTCTCAGTAAAAAAATAAGCTATTGGTTATCTATTATAACAAAATCCTGATTTTCATCTGACCCAAATTTAGTATTTCAATCTTAACTTGAAGCATGTCACTGTTCTGTGTTGCTAATGTATTATTTGTCTGGCCCAAGATGAATAAAGCCACCAGAATTGATTTGGAATTTCACAATATCATCAATCTGCCATTGTGCACAATTACTCAATGTGACACATTGAAAGGTAGTTTTGAAGTAAAAAAAATTATCTTGGGCCACGCTAATTGTTGGTTGTCCTTACAGTACTGGGTCTTTTTTGTGTTGCTAATGTCTTATTTGTCTAGCCCAAGATGAGTAAATCCACCAGAATTAAATTGGAATTTCACACTATGACCAATTTGCGGTTGTGCACAATTGCTCAATGTGACAAGTTGAAAGTTAGTCTTAAAGTCAAAAATGATCTTGGGCCAGGAAAATTGTTGGTTTTCCTTACAGTATTGGATCTGTTCTTTGTTGCTAATGTCTTATTTGTCTGGCCCAAGATGAATAAATCCACCAGAATTTGGAAATCATTATTTCAGCTTTGTGCACAATTGCTCAATGTGCTATGTTCCAAGTTAATTTTGAGGTATAAAATGATCTTGGGCCAGGCTAATTGTTGGTTGCCATTACAGTACTGGTTCTGTTCTGTGTTGTTAATGTATTATTTGTCTGGCCCAAGATGAATAAAGCCACCAGAATTGATTTGGAATTTCACAATATTATCAATTTGCCATTGTGCACAATTAATGTGACATGTTGAAAGGTAGTTTTGAAGTCAAAAATGATCTTGGGCCAGGCTAATTGTTGGTTTTCGATACAGTACTGGGTGTTTTCTGTACTGCTAAGGTCTTATTTGTCTGGCCCAAGATGAGTAAATCCACCAGAATTAATTTGGAAATCATTATTTCATTAATTTGCTGTTGTGCACAATTACTCAATGTCCCATGTTGCAAACTAGTTTTGCGGTAGGAAATTATCTTGGGCCAGGCTAATTGTTGGTTTTATTATAGTACTAGATCTGTTCTGTTTTGCTAATGTTTTATTTGTCTGGCCCAAGATGAATAAAGCCCTCAGAATTCATGTGGAATTTCAACTTTGATTTGATTTTCTGTTCCATTGCCCATTGTGAAATTTGCCATGTGGTATTGAGATATGAAATGATTTTGGGTCAACTCAAAACCAGGCTTTCCTTTGACAGAGGTACATGATGGGGGTTTCATGTTTCTAGTCCAACATTAATAATGTCCTCAGTATACCTGTAAAAAATATCACATTTGTTTTTATTTACTTGTGTGTGCAGTATTTGATCTAAAGGTTTCATGTTGAGAGTTGTGTCAGTATCCTCCTCAATTAACAGGATATTTTCATATGCAGAGAACATTTATTGAACAAAAATTTAAGAACAAAACAAATTTAAGAACAAAACAAATGGCCCAGTGATTGTGATTTAAATAAAAAAAAAACGTATTGTCTGTTTCTTCCTCTGATTCATTTGTGTGTATTGGTTATGCAATCTCTTCATTTTGAGGTACAGGAGCCAGAGTAAAAAAAATCCTGACAGTGGAAATGTGACTTTAATAAATAAATATAATGAATTAACAGAATAAAATTTCGTTTATAAAATATTTTATTGGATTATCTTTTTCATATCCACAACGTTACATCGAAAAAAACTGATAGCAACATACTTCGTTTTTCTATGTATGTAAAAAAAAAAGTGCGCAGCAAACGCGCGACATGAATATTCCCTTTAATTTACCGTCAGTCTCGCCGTGAATAAGGAACCAACTTCAGTCGGTGAATAAGTAACTGTGAATAAGGAACCAAAGGAATAAGGAATGGTGAATAAGGAACCAACTTCAGCCTTGTGTCTTCAAGTGGTTTATTCAAAGTGAAACGTCTCGTCTTAAGAACTTTACTACCCATGATGCACCACGAGAGCAGAAGGCTAGTTAGGAAGTGTGTTGGATTTACGAGTGAAACAAATAAAACTGATCGAATCAGCTTAAAACGACCGGAATTTTAAAAAAATAAAGGTCGGTACTCATGGTTTTGCCACAAGTCGCTTATTGTTATTGTTAGTTCCACCTTAAATCGTGCAGCTGTTGCTTTAAGAAACAGTCGGAAGACTACATGTGACCAGGGTTGCCAGGTTCGAGGTTTTCACCCCAAAACCGGCTACTGTCAGAATGCAGCCGCTGACAAAGGTTACTTATAAAATGTACCATGACAGCCAAAATCTCTTAAATTAACCCCACAGAAACATAAAAGTAGTGCTGGAGATGACTTAAGTAGATTTCCTAATATTAAAACATCATTAGAATTGTGCACATTATTAGATTCAGTGTCTATACATTACTTGTTTGTGTATATTACGTATATTGTTCATTGTCTGTAAATTATATACACATTACCTGTATACTGTATATAACAGTAGACAGACATCAGCAGCTAGAAACAAAGTCCTTGTGTGTATCAACCACACAGTCTACACTAAAACAGATATTATATTTAAAAAGTAAATGACATTGAAAAATTACAATGACATATTACACTGCTATTTATGATATTTAATAAAGAGTAGATAATAATAATAATAATAATAATAATAATAATAATAATAATAAACGTTTCAAAAGTAGAAAAATAAATAGTAATATTTACACACACACACACGAAATGCTTAAAAATGCATGTATGAATAAATACATACATAATGCTTCACAAATATAATAAAAAATGAATGACAAATTAAGACACCAGTAAAGCTTAAAGCAGACTTTAGATTTTGGACTTGTTTCAGTGCACATTTGTCTGGAATACTTTTCGGGGCCTGGCAACCCTGAATTTTACCTCTATGTCATTTAAGGTGGAAGGGAGAGTTTTGAATTTGAAGTTAACTTCTAAAATCCATTCTCTCCACCCCGGCTGGACTCAGAAACACTCTCCGATCTACATGCGTATGAAAGTTGCATAAGGTCGCACAAGGCTGCAGCTGTAGTTAACACTGTGCATGCATTATATCCCCTAAATAGGTCATTTTTAATGCATAAGCAGACTAATGCCAAACTGTCTATGGCGTAATGAAGAACAGGTAAGTCCAGGTCAGGTGTGTGCAGTACCTGGTGGTCTTCCTGTGGGAGGGTCTTCAGGGCCACCGTGAAGTCATGGCTGATTTTTCCAGCGCTGCAGATCCCCCACCTCAGTGCCATGATGTAGACTTTACACTCTGAAGTGTAAGGAAGGAAGGTCTCTGGTTTTCTCTGCTCTGATCAGCAGATGGAAGGAGCTCCAGCAGGGGGCGACAATCACGAGCTGTTATTGTAGGTCATGTTGCTTTTTTCTGCTCAGACAATGGAGAGGGTCCTCTGAGAAAACCGAGGAGAAACATTTTAAGCCAAATGTACCATATTTGAGTTTTTAAAGACTTCTTCATTATGTGTGATAGTTACATCATGATACATTATCTGACATCATTTATTACTGTATAAATAATATCATATTGAAACACTGGAAGACATTAGCAACCACTTAAAACACAATGGCAGCATCCACTGATCAACACCACAGCAACCAACAAGGACACCATAGCAATCAATGATCTATATTACTGGATAGGACACTGCCTATTCGCTAGCATTGAGGCCGGCGCGACGTCATGGAGCCACCATGTTGTGTGGAAGTGAAGCTTGTAAACAATGTCACATGACCAGCACTGCTGCCTTCTCAAAGCTCTAACTTCGCTAACTTCATTTTCAAAATGTAAAGTTCTTTACAAAGAGGATAAAAAGCTCTTTAATATTAATTGAAGTATTAAAATAGTTGATGACATGTTAGGCTACGATCGGCTCTCGCATCTGTCATAGCTGACATTTTCTCTAGACCTTACTGCTTACATGACTTCTAATGGCTGTAA
>BRDA01006013.1:38209-57072 GCA_036984385.1 Crenuchus spilurus | reverse complement strand
AGCGGAGATAATTCTCTTAATGTAAACAAAACAATTTTGTACATCGTTTTAGCAGGTTTCATCAAACATCCATGACTTTTCCAAAACTTTGAGTTTGATTTATTTTTCCAAAACTTTTCCAGGCCTGGAAAATGCTATTTTCAATTTCCATGACTTTTCCAGGTTTTTCCATGACCGTATTAACCCTGAAAACAACATCCACAGAAAAAAATGCCTTAATGAGTCGGAAATGACTGCATCACTGTGATAACAAAGGCATGCGAGGCGGGGGCGTGGCTTCTTCTGTGGCATGTCGAAAGCTGTCTTTGATTACATATTTAATAGTTCTTTGTGCGTTGGAGAGTGTTGACTTTGATTAGATATTAATTGCTCTCTGGAAGAGAAGAGATGCCTGATTTTTTTGTATCAGGAGGGAGGGTCTGTTCTCAGAAGTGCAGTCAAAGAAAAAAAACAACAACAAATAAACAAAAACAAACAGGAAACAGCAGCACTGCACTTGTTTGATGGTTCAAAGGTGTTTTTTTCTCCTCCTTCTGCAATCCTTTCCAAGAAGCACATCAAACCCAAAGTAAATATTAATGATAAATCTACACACTTAATTTAGGATGTCAAGAAACGTGTTTCCGTATGATAATTTATTCATATCTGCTGCCTGTGTGTGCTTGGCTCGTCAGATTTGAGGGAGAGCAGCGATCTTCAGAAGTCTGATTCATCTTCAGAAGAGAATGGCAGCTCCTTTTGACCTCCGTCCGGATGTTTTTATTTTTATTTTTTTTATTATTATTATTATTATTGTTCCTATTTGTTTGGGAGTATTTTACAAATTTCTTAGTTTAACCAAGTAACTTAAGCCCAAAGTCAAACCTGTCCAATGTGAAAAGAGCAGCAGGACAATCCACATCAGGCTTAAGATATCTGGCTAACCTAAGATTCTACCAGGATTTCAGACTTAGCCAGACAGCTTAAGCCCATCACTGAGGTCTGTCCTACTGCTAATGCAGCTCAGGATTTCTGCTACAGTGTCACTGCTAATGTCCAGGTAATAAGGCCTGGTCTTCTGTGCAATATCAAAGTGAACTGACATTTAGGTCAGGGGTGCCAAACTCCAGTCCTGGAGGGCTGGTGTCCAGCACAGTTTGGTGATTTCTCTGCTCTGACACACTTAAACCTGGTAATTACCTGCTGTGCTGAATCAGGCGAGTCTGATCAAGAAGTTCACCAAACTGGGAAGGAATCCGGGCCTCCGGGACTGGAGTTTGACACCCCTGCTTTAGAGGAAGAGTTTGAGTTAAATCATTATTTGTTTGTGTACAACACAGGTACATTTTTGT
The DNA here is from genome assembly GCA_036984385.1 of Crenuchus spilurus. Lineage (NCBI taxonomy): Eukaryota > Metazoa > Chordata > Actinopteri > Characiformes > Crenuchidae > Crenuchus > Crenuchus spilurus. The sequence continues at coordinate 55,741 of BRDA01006013.1, read as the reverse complement.
CTGCCAAGGTTCAACCAATGTAAATGTGCCAATAAAGGTCCGAAAGGGCATCTACACACAAACATCTACAAAGAAGTCATGTTTTTGTGTACAGTTACATAATAAACTATAGCTAAAATGACTTTTCAGGTCAGAAGATAGGCCTGCTGGAGAATAAGCTGTTCACTATTAAGCTGTTCAGTTTATTCAGTTAGAGATTCATTCTAATGTTTTTTCTGATTGCCTGATGCCTCATTAAATAAGCAAATATATGCACAAACATATCAATCAATGATCTTCTAGTCTGGATGCAGATGAAGAACCAGGCAGAAAGATTCAGAAGACACCAGCAAAGGTCCAGTTCCAGGTAAAGTGTTTATATATATATATCGGAGAAAGTGCTTCAAAATAAAATACAAATAAAAATCTATTGAATATTAAAAGTGAACGTAGATGCTAAAAAACAAAGTCAAACCAAACAACAGCCAACATCTTGCCACAGGAGAGCTAAGCGTCAGAGACGAGGTATCCGGCCAGTCTGGGCGAACAACACTTCCGGTGCTCCCCCTAAAAGTCCTCATTTATAACATGAACATGAAAACTTGAAATATGTTTAGTCAACTATAAGCTTAAGGAGAGAAAACTATATGAGCAACAATAACTATGTTCATAAGTTTAGGTTTACCTTTGATTTCTGGTTTTCTGTTTTAGAACAAAATCTCTCCAACAGTCAAAACGACATTAGCTAGCTAAGAGGCTAATGCTACTAGCATTTATGCTAATATTCTCTTGTTTTCCACACTAACATTTAAAAAAATTATTTTTCCAGGTGTTTATAAATAGACTTGTGATAACTTTTATCTGCTAAATTAAAAGTCCAAAATCTGTTTATAACTTTTAACTGTTCTTTTTTAGAGCGGCACCTCTTCTAACGCCACTCCTGATTGGCTGACTGTTAATATTTCTTCTCCTGATTTGTCCATTACACGGATGTTTACCTGAAGCCCTGAGACACTTTTAAACTGAGAATATTTATAGTTTGAGCCTGAGTCAAATTTGATTCATCAGATTTATTAATAAATTGAAGATATTAAAGTAAAAAAAGAACGACAGTTGATATTTTAATATTTGGACACAACAACAAAATACACCCCTCCCTTAAAGTGCTCCATCAAAAGCTTCGCCAAAATAATTCATGCTGTGGAGTATTAGTTTTTTTGTGGTAGGTTCGGGTTTTTAGGATACTTTGTATCAAAAATTTAAATATGTGGGTCATTAAAGTCATGAGGATAAAAACACAGAGAATAGCTAAAGATGAAGAACATCTGATTGAGGCATTTTAGGTAGACTTAGACTATTGCAGAGAAGCAGGAGAATGGGATAACGTGATACAAATAATAATAATAATAATAATCATAATAATCATAATCATAATGAACACAGAAGCAACAAGGAACGTGTCAAGAGTATCCGTGCACAGCGATATGAGCGGAGAACCAAACAATCGTCTGAGTAATCGACCAATCAGCAAGCGAGTTGTTAGCATCTCAGCCAATCAGGAGTGTCGTTAGAAGGGAAGTGAAAGAAGACTGTCTGATAACGTCAGGTAAGCCTTTTATTTAATTAAACTGTTATTTTAGTTCGTTATACGACCGTGTTAAGATACAAGAACAAACCAGAGTGTTCAGAAAGATCAGGGGGTTATTCCATAAAGCAGGATTTCCAAGTTAGCCAGATAGTTTAAGCCATACTTTGAGGGAGGACTGACCACTAGGGACGTCCTGCTGCTCTTTTCTCATTGGACAGGTTCGACTTCGGGCTTGCGTTACCTGGCTAAACTGAGAAAGCCTGCTTTGTGGAATACCCTCCTGATCTGATCACAGTTTTGTTTACAAACCACTGAAATCCAACATAAACTTCTCTACAGCAGATTGTAGTTAAATGTAACAATTTTTTACTCATTTTACTGACTGTAAATATGTGTTAAAGTGCTGGATCTCATGTTCATGTTGTAAACAAAGAGGAGAGAAGTTTACTCAGACATGTGGTATATAAAGTTTACTTATATTAAAGGTTTAAAGTCAGCAGTGTTGTCTGTCTGCTAAGCTTTTAAACTGTAGTGAACTTCAGCTGTGTCGTAAGAAATGCGCCCTCTGGTGGCCGACGAGAGGTGAACAGAGCGACTAATAACGTTTGTGGGGAAAAGTGGCTTATGATGTTATTGTGAGTCCCTCTGGTGGCCAATCTGTGCAGTTACATTTAGGCGTATGTTAATGTGGCTTTAATAGGCGACCTCTGCTGGACAGACCGTGTAATTACATTAGATGGAGCTCTGCTATGGATTAAATAGACTGTGACTTGCTGGACAAACAATTCAATTGGATCTTGTCATCAGCCTTACAAACAACACATGATACAGTTAATTCAGTCTTCAGTATTTAGCCTGATTACTATAAACCAGTATAAACACACTGTTATTCTTTTATCCAAATGTAGTGGTAGATTTGCTTCTTTGTATTGTTAATATTTCAGATTTATATTTACATTCATTCTGTAAACAAACGTTGGGCAGAATGTCCACAGAATGGGACATGGGATAATCGTTATCTGATTATAAACGGTAATATGTGCCATTAAAAAGGTTTAAGATGTTTTTTTTTTTTGTTTGGTTTGAGTATTTCTGCTGTTCTTTATAGCACAGATGTAGTTTATTAGATGGTATCAGTGATGTGTTAAAGTTCTGCTGATGTTCTAAATGTTCTTCATGATGTTTATCTGGTTAAATGAAGACAAATTCAAGCTTAGACATGAATGACAGGACTGTTCATCACACAGGTGACACCTTCACTGTTACTTGTGTAGAAACTCTTAATGTGTCACAGTACTGATGTTGCTGAGATAAGCTGGTGTGTTTGATCTGAAGCACTTTCTCTGACAGATATGACGACCTTAACACTGTTGTTCTTTCAGGAAACTGGACCTTGGCTGGAGTTTCTCTTCTGTACTTCCATCAGCAAAAATGACCGTCGTAAACATTACCCACAATTCAACACACTACACATCTCATGAAATTCTTCATCAGAAATCTGTGTGCATAAAATTTGCATATATAATGAGGCATGAGCCAATCAGCTTTGAGTTCTAAAATGAGTCTTTAAATAGCTCCTGATGTCACTAGTCTTCTCATTGATGGTGAGGAAAAAAAAAATTAAAGAAGTTTCTACCATGAACGAGAAAAGGAGTCACACAGAATAAGTACCAGCAACGACTGATTCTCAAGCCGTTTAAAATTTTTTCAAGTTACGCATTACTTTCAACATCTTTTCACAGGACCAGAAGCCATTAAGTATCGGTGGAAGCCCCACAATGTCCTCAGGACCAGAGTCAGGCCCCGCGCCATCCTCAGGCCCAGAGGGCATCAGGCCCCTGTCCAGGCCCCAGGACGTCCTCAGGTGCCCATCCAGGCCCCAGGACGTCCTCAGGCCCAGAAGGCGTCAGGCGCCCGTCCAGGCCCCAGGACGTCCTCAGGCCCAGAGGGCGTCAGGCGCCCGTCCAGGCCCCAGGACGTCCTCAGGCCCAGAGGGCGTCAGGCGCCCGTCCAGGCCGTCCTCAGGTGCCCGTCCAGGCCCCAGGACGTCCTCAGGCCCAGAGGGCGTCAGGCGCCCGTCCAGGCCCCAGGACGTCCTCAGGCCCGGAGGGCGTCAGGCGCCCGTCCAGGCCCCAGGACGTCCTCAGGCCCAGAGGGCGTCAGGCGCCCGTCCAGGCCCCAGGACGTCCTCAGGCCCAGAGGACGTCAGGCGCCCGTCCAGGCCCCAGGACGTCCTCAGGCCCAGAGGACGTCAGGCGCCCGTCCAGGCCCCCCTCAGGCCCAGAGGACGTCAGGCGCCCGTCCAGGCCCCAACTCTCCCCTCTTTAAGGGTGGAGTCTGAGGTTGGGTGAATTTGGGGTGGCCCATTCACTCTACCCCACACAATGAGCAGGCAGCTTGGGTTACTACCAGAGAATTTCTCTCTTGCCACACCCACATTGGGCAGGGCTTAAGGTCCTCCAGTGACCAGCTCACCCTCACTCGGTGGAGAATAAGGTTAACAGGCTTAGCCCAAATTCATAATAAATAAAGATTTTAGTTCTGACCACTCTTTCAGGACTGCTTTTCCTGTTCATGGTAAGCTCAGCTCATTTAATATGCTAATATGTTTTCTTTATTCATTACTATGAATGTGAAGTCTGGAGACATGAGCTGAGATCATCCAGATGAGCTTAAAAATCTGCTCAGTGTTTACTAAATGTATGTTTTGTGTTGATATAAGTTAAACTTAAGACATTTAACAGCTACCTTGTGACGATATCAGCTCAGATATTCTCCATCCTGAGCTAAGCAGACCGGCTCTCTTCACTCGTATAAAGTCAGAGTTTGACTCTGTGCTTCACATTCATGGTTAGAGCTTCAGAGCTAGAACTGTGTTTGGACTTTGCAGAGAACCATAAAGGATCTCAAAGGTTCTTAAAAGTAACACCTGGATCAGGATTTCAACCCTCAAATAATTTGAGTTGATCAGATGACAGGAACCTAAACACTGCTGTCTCACCTTAATTTCTTCTGCAACAACACTGCTGTTAATAGAAGGGTTCTAGATAATAAACTGAGTAAGGCAGGGATGGTGTAAGACAACTGTTCAGTTACAAAAGTCCATGTCTGTAGATTTCTTTTAATTTACGTGTGAAAATGTTGTGCATGGAGTAAATGATATTTCATGGGTGGAACAGAAAATGTCCTAAAACTTTAGAATGTCCCAATAATAATAATAATAATAATAATAATAATAATAATAATTAATAAATAATAATAATAAATAATAAATAAATAACAATAATAAATAATAATTATTAATAATAATGTACAAAATCCTTGAAAACTTCAAAACAGCAAAAGAAAATGAATAAGTTAATTGTGGCTAGTGGAGTATAAGCAGGATTAAGGTTTACAATGTGTCCTGTTATCCCAAATTAATGGTTGCACCGTGAAGTACTTTGCCACAAGATTGTCCATTAATTTTGTGATGTGATACCAGCGGCTAAGGCGGAAGTACTTGAAGCTCATGTTTTATATATAATAATATCATGATAATATGTCATATTTTATTCATTACATATAAAGTGACACACTTGAAGTCCTTATTTTTTAATGTTGATTCTGTTTGAATAGTAATTCACTCCAAATTAAATATTCTAATAATGTGAACGTCTGGATTTCAGATTTACATGTAATGAGTATAAAATGTCAGTTTACCTTTTTGAATTAAATGATGAACATTGCACATATGAGTGTGTGTTAAAAATGAGCAACAGATTGCATCCATAAAATTTTCTTTATTTTTTTTCCCACAAAGAAATGTCTACAAAAGCGATAAAATATAGACTTTAACAAAAAAATCACTTAAGTCCTTCGCTTGCTATGTACAACTCGGAGGAGACGATTCAAGAGCTCAACTGTCTGGAACTTTCACTGGAACCTTATTCCACGAAGCTGCAATGAAAACTTCAACCCCTAGAACACACACACATTGTTGTATTTATGTCTTCATGGGGACAATAGTCTCTTGTCTGGAACATGCTTTTCGGGGACACCACTTGCATCTCCATACAGTTGTGTAAACAGGATGGTGTCCCCATAAGGAGATGAATACAAGCACACACACACACACACACACACACACAAAGTGCTACACTTATTCTTATTTTGATCATTATTTGATGCATAATCACTCGCTCACACTCACTCATTGTTGGCAGATACCTCCCCCCACCCCACAAATTCTTCTTGCAACATGGTGGCTATGAGGATTCTCCAAAACCTCACTCTCTCACAGCCCGTTCACCAAAGAACACGTTTATCTGAATCTCATGCTTGCTTTTGACTTCCCCCTCTCCACTGGTCCTAAAGTAAATGTTTTCAATGTTCTACTCCTCATTCAGTGCCATTCCGCTTCTCCTCACCCCCAAGCTATGGCACTTAAAAACAAAGAAAAACCTTTAAAATTCACCATTAAGTCTGTTTTAAGCATTTGTCCTTAGATTAGATTAAAAAAAGAAAGAAAAACAGACTTTGTTCCCTCGTTACCAGACGTGAGGTTCTGGTAACAGTTGTTTCTTCTCATTTTTTTTATTCCAGGGAGGAAAACATTCGAATTCATCACTTTATGAAAAACAAACTCACAAAATCAGCTGCTGTGTGTGTGGTTTGCATCAGATGTGCTGGGACATAACAGAATATCAGACCTCCAGAGTCACACACACACACACACACACACACACACTCGTGTTTGATTCCTTCATGTATTGAGCTTTGAGAGGAAGGTCAATTATCAGCATTTATTTGCACATTTCAGTGCACAGTTTTTATTTATTCACTGAATTTTACTTCAAATTAACCAGGTGCCACCTTTTTGGAATACGCATCATTTATTTTTGGTTGCAGTCATACTGATGTCTGAATAAGTCCTTAACAAATAGACCTGAGCACTCAATGTCTGTCCTGCTGCCCTCTTGTGGCACAAATCTGAGTTGCAAGATGAACCTACATAAAGTCTTTTCAGTGCTGTGCAGCCTGAAAAAAATTAAAGGGGTCTCTTGCATTTATTTGATGCCCTCGCTGTATAAAACGCTACATTTTGGGCATGCAGGTTCAGAAAGAGAATTTTAAAGCAAAGTGGACCATTAAGAGGATAAACACTTTGGGGAAAAATCAATATTTAAAGTTATTTAATGTTAAATTCAGTAAATAAAGAGTCAGTGTGCATTAAAATGTGCAGACATTCTCCACAGGTTTAATTTACTTAGAAAATCAATAATCATGGGTGTTGTAAAGGTCTGTTAGCTTCATGATAAAAGTCACGTTACAAGTGCTTTATACCTTCTTCAATTCATATGTGTGTGTGTGTGTGTGTGAGGCAGTAAAATAAGCAGGGTAAAGTGTATTCAGTCGTTCACACTGAACACATACCCATTAACATTCACTATAAAATGACCCCCCCTCCCACCTCATCACATGATCAAAACACAAAAAGCCCATCATTTTTTCATCATTGTGAAACAGCATGCAAGGAAAACTGAACAATAGGCTAGTATAATAATAATAATAATAATAATAATCAAATAAAAAATAAAACCTTACAATGCAAACATGACAGTAGTAAATGCATTAGGTTATTGCTAAAGTACCTAAACAGTGTTGACCCCTCCCGACCTCCATTCACAGTCTAAACCACTGAAAAAAAAAATTCCTTCATCTTCATCTTCAGTAGAACTTAGTTTTTCCTCCCCACCAAATTCACCGTCTTTGACAAAGTGTGGACATGGACAGGGAGCTTATTCGGCATAATTGTACACTCTATAAATAATCTAACTTACATAGAGATCCGTTTCATTGTAGGAGATGCAATAATAATTACAGTAATTCTATGTTTGTACCTCTCGTTCTCCCTAACTAGTGCTTTTGAGGCAGGTCATTATATACACGTACAGATTCTTCCTCTGGACCTTTCACAATAAATCAAGTGGCTAATAATTTAGACTCCCTAAAAAAGCCAGACTGTTTAAAACAACAGTTCACTTATAAATCAGATTTACATTTTTATTCACTTCACTCAGATCTCATCAATCAGCCGAGATGTGTCTGGAGTCCAAGTTTAGCTTCTTTAGAACTGGAGCTGTGAGGCTAACATTGCTAATAAAGACTAGAACTCAATAGTCACATAAATTACCCTAGTTGTTTTTGTCATTTCAGGTGTGCTGCATTACGTTTACATTTACAGAATTTGGCAGATGCAGAGTGATGTACAACAGTGTTTTGTTTACATTAAGAGAATTATCTCAGCTAGTACAGACAGGTTAGAGTCCACACTACTCTTCAGTTCAGACACTGTTAGAACAAAACCATCACTAATACCTAGAAAGAAGGAAAGATACACAATTATACACAATATAAGAGCTTTACAATGCATTACAATAAGAGTTTAAACTAGTGCTGCTTAAGTGCTCCACAAAGAGATGCTCTTCAGTCTGTGTGTGAAGACTGTGAGGGACTCTGCTGTTAGAACAACTAGTGGGAGTTTGTTCACCACCTGGGTGCCAGGACAGAGAAGAGTCTTGATGCCAGTCTTCCACGTGTCTTGAAGGATGGCGGGTCAAGCCGTACTAGAAGCTCAAAGGGTTCGAGGTGCAAATTAAGACTTGATCATTGTTATTAGGTAGAGAGGGGCTGGTCCATTTCTTGCTTTGTATGTATCAGCTTTGTATGCATCAGGGTTTTGAATGTGATGCGAGCAGCTACAGGAAGCCAGTGAAGTGAAACAGCCGAGCAGCTGCATTCTGGATCAGCTGCAGGGGCCTGATGGCTCGCATTGGAAGACCAGCCAGGAGCAAGTTGCAGTAGTCAAGTCTTGAGATGACGTGAGACTGGACCTGCACCTGAGCGGCATCCTGGGTTAGAAAGGGTCATATCTGTCAAATGTTGAAGAGGAGGAACCTACACGATGAGTCAAGTTTGTGATGTAAGTAGACAACGATAACTGGTCATACAGAATCAAACTGAGACTTCTTGCTTCTTGAGACGGAATGACCATGGATTTCTCAAACAAGATAAGAAGTTCAAGATGCAAACCAGTGATTCTGGGAATGAACAGAAGCTCAGTCTTGCTAGGGTTGAGCTTCCGGTGCTGGGTTGTCAACCAGCATTCAGGTCTTAATGACAGTCTCTGAGTCTGGGTGATGTGGTTTAGGACAAAGTATGTCTTTAGAGTTTTTGCTCACTTTTAAACTCATTTTTAAAGTCGAAACTATTGAGATCTGGATGAGATTTGTGTAGGATGAGAGAAACTGGGCTAATTTAGGTGACTATAGAGATCTAGTGTTTGTTAGCATTGCTAGCCTCACAGGTCCAGTCCTAAAGAAGCAACATTTAGACTCCAAACATTTTGGCTAATCGACTACATCTGAGGGAAGTGGAGTGACATGTAAATTTGATTTCTAAAAGAACTATTCGTTTAATCTTTCACATTTTGTACACATATATGCAAACACACATGCTCGCTCTCTTAAACACACACACACACACACACACACACATGCCAAAGCCTTGTCTGGGTAGGTCTCATTTCAGAAACCCCAAAAATTGTTAATTATTTCCCCCCAAAAAAGTCCATATTTTAATATAGGAGTCTTTCTATATTGAAAATAAGAAAGCTGAAGTCCCTGAGACGGATGCTGTCAGACTGCATCCGGAAGTGATTGTCTTTAACAGAAAAACAGAGCTCCTCAAACCATTCCAGAAAAAAAGGGATTGAGTCACTCTTGTGGATTTGAGCGAATCCTTAACCGCTCAGTATATTCATATTCTTATTACTTACTTCATTTTCTCACTGAAATTTAGGTTTCATATTTCAATTTTGCTGAAGAACTTCGCTCAGTACTTCTGTTATCTGAGACTAAAACATGCCGACCCCAACAAAAACAGCGAGAAGCTAATTCTATGGCTTTAGTGTCCTGTTCTAAGCAGGTTGATTGAGATTCAGGATGCTGCCTGTAGTGCAGTAACTGGTGCCTTCAGTGGTTTTTGTTGATCTGTGAATTGTGATGTACAACTGTCTGAAACACCAGTGTTACACATCAAGGATTTATATTCTAAACCCAAGATGCCCAGTCATGGTACCTTTACCTCCAACCTTAGTCTAACCCACCTGATCCACATAATGAAGACCTTCAGGGTCCTGGTTTGTTAGATCTGAACTGTCCAGGACCTCACGGATCTCTAAGGTAAGGTTTGGGCACCCAACATATAACACTGTTGAACATCCAGTATGACTGAGCCGAATCCACAATTCATACCAGATACACGATATAAGGGGGCGAGCTTACATCAATTTGGGAAAACTTCATTTCGTTTTGTCTATCAGTGCTTCCAATAAAAATAACTTCAGGATCATTTGCAAATGCACAACAGCCACAAAATTAATGCTAATATGGCTAATATGCAGCCAGTCCTCTACGTACCACCAAAAATGTAGAGTGTGTTTACTGTCTGATGTAGCCCAGACCTTCACATATTCCAATGTTATTCATCTGTGAGGGATGTTATTGTTGAGTCTGTTGTATAGCTGACAGAATCCTGAATGGCTAACCTTAGCATAATAGGGAAGATTGGCCCTCGTAACGTTGGTGTGAAACTGTTTTCCTTCTTTACTAGTCTTCTGAGGTAAGGGGAACAGGATGTATATGAGAGAACAGCCTTCGCCTGAGAGAAATAAGAGCAGAGGCTGGTGGGTTCAGATCTATGCTAGCGCATAATAGTGGCACACGACGCCTCAGTATTGCAAGAGACTATGCAGAGGACACCTGCAGCTTATTGGCTTCAAATAAATATTACAAAGCGAAATGATTGTCTATCACGGCTTGCGTTTGCTTTTACAAATATATTGCCACTGCTGCACAAGCTGCCCCTTTTGCAGCAGAACGTGATTCAATATGATACAAAGTATCTATTTAGGTTGTATTGCATCAAGTTTGATTGTAAATAACTCAAGGGAACCAAACTCTTGATTGGAAAAGTAACATTAATGTCTGGCTGTTCTAAAGCAAACCTTCTTTCCAACCAGTCTATAATTCCTCTAGAAAGTTGCAAAGGAAGCAAAAGCCTGGTGTCCAGTTTGGGAGATGTTCCAGAACATTGGGGCGTCCCGATTCCTTCACAAAGCTACCTGGATCCCTCACGGTTAAAGCGACACATTGTAGTCCTAGAGAAGATCTCAATTTCCCATGTTTTCGTTTGTGCTGCTACTTGCATCTCCGGTTACAGTGTTATGGTCGTGTGCAAAAGTTTATGCACCCCTGGTCAAATGACAGATTTTGTTGATTAATTTTCTAACAAAACAAACTTAAATATTTGCATTTTTCCTGCAATTTTTAAAATATATTTAGTTGCTCAATTGTCTGCACCCGAAAAACTAAAACATAATAAGTAATATCCAGTTTGTTCTCTGTAGAAAATACATCATTAAGGGGTGCATTAACTTTTGCACACGGCGTATAATTTGTACCACACAAGTGCAGAGAGAGTTTTGGCAGCAGAGCTGGGGGGCTTTGAAGACAGAGAGAGATTAAAACAGCCCCTTAGCAGTTTTCCCGGCGTTCCATCGCCTCGATTGATTGTTCGACAGCAGTCCAGCGCTTACGGACAACATTATTGCAGCGTTGAGTGACAGAATGTGATCAGCCATATTCATTTGCAAAATATATATCTCTATATCTTCTTGTGGAAAAAGTATCCATAATCAATTCTTGCCTTTGTTTTTCTCTTAGAAAATCCTTTACATTTCCATAGTTTCTAAGGTTAACGTTGTACCATCTGTACATATCTACATAGCCCAGACAAGGCTTTTAAACATACCAAAAAGCAGAAAAGCGTCCCCTAGTATACTTTTACAATTTTGTCTCGGCTTCACAAATTATATATACAGGTGAAACTACAAAAAAAAAAAAAAAAAAAAAACATACACAGACAAAATACCAGCCTCTCGGGGCCGCTGTTTATAAATTATGTCTAAAATATAAACAGAACAAGATTTAATACTGGAATACGCTCCAAACTATGGAATTGCTACGTTATCGTCTTTGAGAATCCAACCCTCGTCCCATTTTCAAAATCACAAGATCTTATATAAAAAAGAAAAGATCCAAAAAATAAAACCAAAAAAACAGACAAACTTACCCAATTAAAAGACAGCTTAAATTGCTCTAAAGTCTGTACATTTCTGGTCAGTCAGTCCTGGAGCGCACCCTCTCTTTACGGGCACGTATATACATTCTTTTGACTGAATCGGTGAAATGGGAGTCGGATTTTTCTCTGAAGTGCTGGACATTCCTGTAGTTGGTGTTCTTTTGCTGGACGGTGCCTTGGACGCTGTTTGCTGCACGGCCATGGGAATGTTGACGTGAGCAATGGTGCAGGTGGCTCTTCCCCTTCAGCCACGGAAGTTTTCCTGCTCAGAAGACGCTTTGCGTTCCTGTCCTTTCGTGGAAAAGAGGGTGTTGTGCTGTTGGAGACTGAGTGTTTACAGGAGCTCGGATGTCACTTGGGGATGACGCTGGCAGCATCAGGGTTGAAGAGCTCCTTATACAGTGGAGGGAAGAGCACGTTGACTGTTTCGGGGTGCAGCTGCTGGAAGGTCTGCAGCTCCTCTGTGTGCAGAGTGCACAGCGCTGCCAGTGTGGGGATTCGGCCGATCAGCTGTGGAGAAGCAAACAGGTCGATATTATAATCTTATGCTTTTGTTTAGAGTGTAATCACTGTGATAGTGGTCATCATGGTCATTGTCATGACAATGGTCATCAAGGTTATTGTCATGAGTGGTCATCATGGCCATCATCATAATAATGGTCATGGCCATCGTCATGATAATTACCATTATGGTCATCGTCATGGTAATGGTCATAATGGTCATTGTCACGATAATGGTCATCATGGTAATGGTCATCGTCATGAGTGGTCATTGTCATGATAATGGTCATCATGGTCATCGTCATGATAATTACCATCTTGGTCATCGTCATGATAATGGTCATCGTCATGAGTGGTCATTGTCATGATAATGGTCATCATAGTAATCATCATGATAATGGTCATCATGGTCATTGTCATGATAATGGTCATCATGGTAATTGTCATGATAATGGTCATCGTCATGAGTGGTCATTGTCATGATAATGGTCATCATGGTCATTGTCACGATAATGGTCATCATAGTTATCATCATGATAATTATCACCATGGTCATTGTCATGATAATGGTCATCGTCATGAGTGGTCATTGTCATGATAATAGTCATCAGCCATTATTTGAGCATTTTCATCAGCTTCCATCAAAAGTGCTGCATTGACACTCTGTTAGTTTTGTTAGTAGTGTTAGTTTGATGTTAATAGACCAAGTAAAAACAGAGATGAGATCATTTCAGTTGTATGATGTAAAACTCATATTCACACATCTGTAAAAGTAGCGAGGTGGCACACAAGGAAGCCACGACTTGCAAACACTGCCTCCAAGTGGACAAAAAAGGAATCTCACACCTGCCTTTTGTTGTAAGTAGCTGTATATAGCCTGATTTTATCTTCATTATATCGCAATTGACCAGTTTCTCCATTATATGTCCATATTTACATTTACATTTTTAAACTGCTTCATTGAGCATGTTTGTGGCTTTTGTTATAAAAAAACTGTAATCAGATTTTAGGGACCTGTAAGTTGATACAGTTTGTCAAAGTGAAAAATTATCAGGACTTATAGGTGATGTGCTGACAAAAGATACCAAACATTCATATGGGAAACTTTTTTAATTTGGTGAAGTATTTAAAAACAGCAAAAAGTTGTTTTTAAATACACAATTAAGGATTTTTTAGCCTTTGCACATAACTGAACCTCAAGCTGCTCCTGAAATCTGGTCATGAAAGGTCCATTTTGACAAAAACAATAACTGAAGTCCTACCTTAGCCAACGCGTCCTCATCCATGTGGTTCTTCTGCATAATGTGCTGGAGAGCAAAGTAAATTTTCTCCTGTAGCTTCTGTACTTTTCTAGGTTCCATCAGCCAGGGACGATCTGGGGGAAAAAAACAAACAGGGGCGGTGGGCTTCTGCTTCTCTGGTCTTTAGATGTTTTCACACTTGTAAGTCTGGACCAAGGTCTGAACCAGGGTTTGTCTTTTTTAACACTGTTTACATTCTGGTTAGTTTTGGCTTCACACTGCACTTCAGCACTAACAAACTCATAACACACCTTCAGCCTGTTGTCATCACTATTGTTTTTTGATCACATTGACTGGTTAGTAGAAGTGTGTGTGTCTGATTTCATCATGTTGTCAGTTTGTCAGGTATTTAATTTGGTAGGTAGTTAATTGGGTGAGTAGTTAATTTGGTGGGTAATTAATTTGGTGGATAGTTACTGCTGCTGGTTGGTAATTTGTTGGATAATTAATTCGTAGGATATTTAAATGGGTGAGTAATTCATTTGTCAGGTAGTTCATTTGTTGTGTAGTTAAGTGGGCTGGCTGGTAATTTGGAGGGTAGTTAATTTGGAGGTAAGTTAATTTGGTGGGTAGTTAATTTGGTGAATACCTAATTTAGAGGTTAGTTAATCTGGGGGTAGGTAATTTGGAGGTTAGTTAATTAGGTGGATAGTTAATTGGGCTGGTATTTAATTGGTCAGGTAGTTAATTTGTTGGGTAGTTAATTGGGCTGGTTGGTAATTTGGAGGTTAGTTATTTGGGCTGGTAGTTAATTTGGTGGATAGTTAAGTCTGCTGGTTGGAAATTTGGTGGGTATTTAATGGAGTGGGTAGTTATTTGGGCTGGTAGTTAATTTGGCAGTCGTTAATTGGGCTGATAATTAATCTAGCAAGTAGTTAATTGGGCTGGTACCCTTTTTTGGACAGAATTAATTCATTTTATTGACACTTTTCTTGTTAATATTACAACATTTATACGAGCACCACCAGCTTCGGGTGCAGGACTGGATGGCTGACCTGTGGAGATGAGAACAGCGGCGGAGAACAAGGCGATCTCCTCTTCTGTTAACTGCAGTGAGCACAGACTCTTTGCAAAGTCAAACACCGCACTGACCAGCTCATCACAGCCTGCAGAGGACGACAGAAGACACGTGTTAGTGACAGAAACACAAAAATAGTCACTAAAAGAAGACCTCGCTAAAGGAATGCTAATGCGTTAATGAAGAGAAGGAAGGACATCTGTCGTTACCGAGTGCTTTGAACATCTGCATGCCTCCGTATTTCCCCTCAAACAGAACCGTGTTGTTGAGGGGGTTGAACGCCCTGCACATTCTGACCAGCACCACCTCCAGGCAACCTGAGAAGAAAGATTTATTTTAGCTATAAGTGTGCTTTTATTTATAAAATTAATCAAACAGAATACAGATAAATATCAAACGACACAGCAAACAAAATGTTCTTCTTCTGAAGTGAACAAAATTTGACTGAAGATGTTCTCCTCTGTGGTCCGCAGCCTTGGAATTTGGATGATAAGAAGCAGAACAGGAACGTCTAAGATCTTGTCCACATGAGCTCAGATATTTGAAAGCCGTTCTTTCCATTTCTCTTCATTCACACCAACCGTTTCTGAAAACCTCTCTGTCCACATGCCAGTGCAGTAGGGGGCGATGATAACTCCCTTGTGTTCCATAACTAAGACGTTCAGTTTACAGGTGGTTCCAGGTGTTGGGGGTTGTTTAACGTTAGTGAATTTCAGTTAGTACAGAGCACAGAGTGCACAACATTTAGTTTCACTTTCACTTCTTTTCTGCTTTGCCTAAGAAAAGGAAATACATATGATGTCTCTGCAACACCAGTACAGTCCTGAGAAGAGGTGAGATGTGGGGTTTGAATCCTCTGCAATAACAACAGTGTGCAAGTTAATGCTGTAATGTCAGTGTTTTTAAAACGTTGTGTTCGTCTACATGACAAGGTTAAAATCTTCACCCTGGAGTGTTGTTGTCAAAAACGCCCATTTTCAGGCCATTTTCATGTGATTGGTTGGTCAAAATGGAGGAAAGATTATCTGTCTATGTGTAGAGAGGCCTAAGACTGATCCTTAGAGATGAAAAAACATAAGTGAAAACTCATGTGGTGCACAGTACTAGATATATTATCTCTGAACAGTCTTTATAAGCTGAGATATGGAGGTTCTCACCTGATTTGAGCAGTAGTATCTGGTCGTTCTGACAAAGTTCCATGAAGCCAGTGATGCGCTTGGCGAACTCCACCACGTACTGAATGGCATGGGTTATCTGGATTGCACACTGCTGCCACAGCACCTCTCTCGACTGAAAAACACACACACACACACACACACACACACACGGTCAGCTGGCTTTATTCAGTAAGACTCTTCTAGAGTCAAAGAAACGATTCATATCAGAATATTATGACAACACCTGGATTGGAATGAACTCGGCCCAGAATGTCACAGATGTATAAATAAGTGAGCACACCAGTCAGTTGTAGCAGAGTGTAAAACCATCATTATGGGTAAAGGATGTGAAGGACATGATAATAGGGTACCGGATGAAGGGTGGCAGATGTTATGGTACGGGTTGGTGTAGATGTTATGACATGGATTGGTGTAGATGTTATGATGCGGGTTGGTGTAGATGTTATGTGTGTTGGTGTAGATGTTATGACGCGGGTTGGTGTAGATGTTATGATGCGTGTTGGTGTAGATGTTATGATGCGTGTTGGTCTAGATGTTATATGTGTTGGTGTAGATGTTATATGTGTTGGTGTAGATGTTATGTGTGTTGGTGTAGATGTTATGATGCGTGTTGGTGTAGGTGTTATGATGCAGGTTGGTGTAGGTGTTATGATGCGCGTTGGTGTAGATGTTATGATGCGTGTTGCTGTAGATGTTATGATGCGTGTTGGTGTAGATGTTATGACGCGTGTTGGTGTAGATGTTATGACGCGTGTTGGTGTAGATGTTATGACGCGTGTTGGTGTAGATGTTGTGACGCCGGTTGGTGTAGATGTTATGATGCCAGTTGGTCTAGATGTTATGATGTGGGTTGGTGTAAATGTTATGATGCGTGTTGGTGTAGATATGATGTGGGTTGGTGTAGGTGTTATGATGCGTGTTGGTGTAGATGTTATGATGCGTGTTGGTCTAGATGTTATGATGTGGGTTGGTGTAGATGTTATGATGTGGGTTGGTGTAGATGTTATGTGTGTTGGTGTAGATGTTATGATGCGTGTTGGTGTAGATGTTATTATACAGGTTGGTGTAGATGTTATGATGCGTGTTGGTGTAGATGTTATGATGCGGTTGGTGTAGATGTTATGATGTGGGTTGGTGTAGATGTTATGATGCGTGTTGGTGTAGATATGATGTGGGTTGGTGTAGGTGTTATGATGCGTGTTGGTGTAGATGTTATGATGCGTGTTGGTCTAGATGTTATGATGTGGGTTGGTCTAGATGTTATGATGTGGGTTGGTGTAAATGTTATGATGCGTGTTGGTGTAGATATGATGTGGGTTGGTGTAGATGTTATGATGCATGTTGGTCTAGATGTTATGATGCAGGTTGGTGTAGAGGTTATGATGCGGGTTGGTGTAGATGTTATGATGCGTGTTGCTGTAGATGTTATGATGCGTGTTGGTGTAGATGTTATGACGCGTGTTGGTGTAGATGTTATGACGCCGGTTGGTGTAGATGTTATGACGCCGGTTGGTGTAGATGTTATGACGCTGGTTGGTCTAGATGTTATGATGTGGGTTGGTGTAAATGTTATGATGCGTGTTGGTGTAGATATGATGTGGGTTGGTGTAGGTGTTATGATGCGTGTTGCTGTAGATGTTATGATGCGTGTTGCTGTAGATGTTATGATGCGTGTTGGTGTAGATGTTATGACGCCGGTTGGTGTAGAGATGTGGTTGTGCGCAGTATTGTAGATGTGGTTGTGCGTAGTATTGTAGATGTCGTTGTGCGTAGTATTGTAGA
>BRDA01006013.1:16773-32037 GCA_036984385.1 Crenuchus spilurus | reverse complement strand
TCTCTCTCTGTCTCTCTCTGTCTCTCTTTATCTCTCTCTGTCTCTGTCTCTCTCTGTCTCTCTCTGTTTCTGTTTCTCTCTGTCTCTCTTTATCTTGCTCTGTCTCTCTCTCTGTCTCTCTCTGTCTCTCTCTGTCTCTCTCTCTGTCTCTCTTTATCTCTCTCTGTCTCTCTCTCTGTCTCTCTCTGTCTCTCTCTCTGTTTCTCTCTGTCTCTCTTTATCTCTCTCTGTCTCTCTCTCGTTCTGTCTCTCTCTGTTTCTGTTTCTCTCTGTCTCTCTTTATCTCTCTCTGTCTCTCTTTATCTCTCTCTGTCTCTCTTTATCTCTCTCTGTCTCTCTCTGTTTCTGTCTCTCTTTATCTCGCTCTGTCTCTCTCTGTTTCTGTCTCTCTTTATCTCGCTCTGTCTGTCTCTCTGTCTCTCTCTCCGTCTCTCTCTCTCCGTCTATCTCTATCTCTCTCTGTCTCTCTCCATCTCTTTCTCTCTGTTTCTCTCTCCGTCTATCTCTCTCTGTCCCTCTCTCTCTGTCTCTGTCCCTCTCTCTCTGTCTCTCTCTCTCTCTCTGTTTCTCTCTCCGTCTATCTCTATTTCTCTCTGTCTCTCTCCATCTCTCTCCTTCTATCTCTATTTCTCTCTGTCTCTCTCCATCTCTCTCCTTCTATCTCTATCTCTGTCTATCTGTATCTCTCTGTCAATCTCTATTTCTCTCCATCTTTCTTTCTTTCTTTTTCTCTATCTCTCTCACTCTCTCTTTTTCTCTTTCTGTCTCTCTCACTCTCTCTCTTTGTCTACCTCCGTCTCTGTGTCTCCTTCATTCTCTCTTTGTCTCTCTTTCTTTCTAACATTTCTTCTCCTAACATGTTGACATATCAGCAGTGTGCTGTTCTTTGTCATTTGTTAACCTTTAAAAGTCTAATGGTTGTTGTTATGCAACTTTAATTGAAACAATTAACGTCTTACACAATAGTTTACATTCTATTCAAACTGGTTTGAGTCTGTGCTTATTTCCTTTTGTTCAGATGTCCATAAATAAAAAAAAAACCATGGATGACTAGACTAAGCCATGCACTCTACGGGCTTCTACAGTGTTGGGTAGTGTGTTATGGTGCAGCGATCACTGTGCGATAGCAAAAAGGCCATCACATTTAAGCTCACCTTACACCCCTCACATGTGATGACCCCATAATGGATCCCTGAGGACTTGTCTCCGCAGATTTTGCATGGTATAACTTCGATTTGGGCTGTAGAGAGAGAGAGAGAGAGAGAGAGAGAGAGACAGAGAGAGAGAGAGAGAGAGAGAGAGAGAGAGAGTGTAAGAGAGTGACCTACACCACTGTTGGTTGTTACATAAAAGCCACATATGACAATATGAAGGGCCACTCAGCTGAGCTTCTAAGCCAAACACCTCAATTTACACCCAGACCCCCCCTCTGAGCCCTTTCTAGTACAGGTCAAGGTGTTTTGACATGGGTAGCTCTTTTGACAAAACTGAACATGTTGTCTTTTTAGGAGAAAGTAGAAGACGGGGCTGAAGAAACAGCAGCACAGCTAGTCTTCACTGTGTTCCTTTATTAACAGGTCAGATCAGCCATATGGCTAATTTACAAAATGCTGGCATTATCCTAAACATATACTGAACCGTTCTACACTAGTCTACTGTATTTGTTTGTATTCTTAGAGATACAGCGTTTCTCTGTAAAGAGCTGAACATGTATTATTTTACAGTAACGATCTGTTATTTACAGATGTATGCAGCCTTCACACGTGTTTTGTGATACAGTGAACCATATTTAAACAGATGTTGGGTTCCCAGATAGCAAAATTATTCTGGCCCACATCCGGCCCTCATCCCATTTTCATTTGGCCCACTTGCTGCATGGATTGACGGCACTTGGGTCCAGTTGCAAGATGTGGGCCACATATACACACCAGATTAGGGCCACATCTCAGCGAAATGTGAAGCACACACAACTGGGCCAAATGTGGACCACAAGCTATCCACTTATGGCTCATATGTAGATAACACTGTCATCTCCGCCAGAAGTGGAACACATCTGTTATGGTAAATGTGGGCCAAATGTTCAATATAAGGGCCACATTTGGCTCACATGCAGTTTGTCAGTGCCGACAGTGGGCCAGCAGTGCCATTTCTCAGCCAGAAGTGGCCCACATCCGTATCTGGGTTACTGCTGGTTCTGTGCTTTAAATACAGTACATACATCTCCTGAAATGTTTTACTGTTGTTGATCAACAGTTTTAACACTGATGTAATGAAAAGATCAGCTTTAACAGCTACAGTTACCTGATATTCAGTAATATGAGGACATTTACAGTACACTACTGTAATCTACAACAGTGTAGTGCTGTATATAAACAGTACAGAATTACTGTACAAATAGTGCAGCTAACGTATGTAAACAGTAATAACCTGTATATTTGGGTTACAGTAATGTGCTGTACTATTCTGTACATTTACAGTAAGGTTACTGTAGATTTACAGTACTCTACTGGTAGCCAGTTATTTACTATAAAAATTACAAGAAGTTTCTTAGAGTGTATTCAGCAAAGGCACGTTGGGTTCTGAATTTAGATGTACTAGTGCATCTCCAAAAATAATAAAGTGTAAGGCTAATGTAGCAGTTAGCATTGCGTAAAACAAAATCATCCCAGAGGTGCCTCAGAGTTGGGAAGCAATCTGAAATATACTTCCGTGTGTGGTTTCTGACACTGAAATCTATATTAGTGTGTTGCTTGAAGCCGAATTTTTGTATTATTTTGTATTATAAAAAGGATATCATATTTAACAACCTGACATGGTTGGAGGCCGGTTCAGACACGAGGCGCTCTTTTCTTGCCGACTTTAGTTGAGAGAAACTTTGGCTTTAAAAGAAATGAAAGAAACTGAGTAGAGTACAGTAGAACTCATCAGCTGCTGTCTTTGTGGAAAGAAATTGAGTGCAGCTATGAGAACAAGAATAGTGGAAACCTCATCACTGTTATATAATGAGGGAGTGCAGTTGGTGTCAAAGCACAGAAAATGCATTAACCCCTTCAAATCTCCAGCTCATTACTTCCTAAGGCTTATTATTAAATTACTACAGGAACTGCAAACTGACTTCTTAAAGGACCCATATCCTGCATTTGTCTCATATTAATTTTTCTAATGTTGTTTTTGTAGACTTTGGGACTAAAACCTGGCATAATGACTATTTCCCAAGCTCTCTTAGACTTAAACAGGCTGTTACTGTGTCTTTAAGACTGATATATGTAAATGACCTATACAGTATGTTAATGCATTACTGTTTATGACATCACAAAAACGATGAATTCAAAACAGGTTGTTAAAGCTCAGCTTTAAAGGGCTTATATCTTTATTCCCAACGAGAACCATTTTGTCTGGCTTTATGTACTAAAACTCCTGTTTACACAACCATTTCAAACCTCTTTCCAGCTTTACACTGAAACAGATTATTTTGGTTACTGTGCCTTTAAGACTGATATATGTAAATAATCTCTGTTCTTATTGGCTGCTCTACATTGTACCTCATTCAGAACGCAGTCCAAGCTGAAACATTTCAATGTGATAAGAGCCCAGCTCCTATAGGCCAAATAGACAGGTTTATGTAAATCTACATTGTGACATCACTAAAGCAGAGAATTTGAAATGGGCTGTTTTTGCTGCTTATATATATTTTTTTTCTCAAATGGGGAGCAAACGGAAAGTTTCTGAACTTTAACAATGTTTACATACTACATGAAACTGTTTGAAAAAGCAATTTTATTATATTTGGTACGAGCCCTTTAAATTCACACACAGACAGAAACATTAAAGAAGTTGCCGTTATCCTCTTGCAAGAGACAATCCAGACTCGCACGTCTTATCTGAGAGTGTCCTACGGGTTGCGTTTCGCTGGAAAATGGAAATTAGCATGAAGAGAGAAGAGTCAGAGAGAGAGAGAGTAGAGAGAGACACAGACACGTCTGCATGCTGAGACTGCACACTCACTATAAAGAGATTAGCCACCCAATCTAATCCTAAATTATTTCTACACACGTTCTTCCCCTGCTCTACACGGGCTTATCTGATGCAGCAATTCTCAATTAATCTTTCCATGCTCGAGCCCACATTGCACGGTGCCGGTGAGAGTAAAGGAATGAAGAAAACGAGCGAAAGTGCTACGATACTTCAGTTCACTATTGGGTTAGCTAGAACTGAACTATAAGTAACCTTCACCGAGCCGTTCGAATAGTCTGTAACTCAGAAAGATTCCTAAAGTAGGACAGATCAGTTCCGTTTCTACAAATCCTTTTCCCAGAGCAGCGTCCGAAAATAAAGAAACAGTAATCATCACCGAGAGGAAAGTGCCGGAAAAACTTCTTCAACCGTGAGGAAGAACCACTGAGTAGAACCAAGACTCAGAAATAAAAACTCTTTAAGAAAAAGATCAATAGTCACTTAATAGAACCAAGACTCAACAGGAAAAACTCCTTAAAAATTGAGGAAGAACCACTGATTAGAACCAGAACTCAGAAAGGTAAAACTTCTTAGAACACAATGAAGTAGAACCAAGACTCAACAGGAAAAACAATTTAAAACACAAAGAAAAACCACCAAGTAGAACCAAGACTCAGAAATAATACTCTTTAAGAAAAAGAGCAATAATCACTTAATAGAACCAAGACGCAAAATAAAAAACTCCTTAAAACATGAAGAAGAATCATTGAGTAGAACCAAGACTCAACAGGAAAAAGCCCTTAAAACATGAGGAAGAACCACTGAGGAGAATCAAGACTAGAAAGGAAAAATTTCTTAAAATAAGAGGAAGAACCACCAAGTAGAACCTGAAAGGAAAAACTCTTAAAACACGAAGAAGAACCACTGAGTAGAACCAAGACTCAGAAAAAATACTCTCTAAGAACAAGAACAATAGTCATTTAATAGAACCAAGATGCAAAAGGAAAAACTCCTTAAAAAATTAAGAACCATTGAGTAGAACCAAGGCTCAACAGTTAAAAAACATTAAAACATGAGGAAGAACCACTGAGTCGAACCAGAGCTCAGAAAGGAAAAACTTCTTAAAACATGACAAAGAACCACTGAGTAGAACCAAGACTCAGAGGGAAAACTCTTGAGAACATAAGCAATAGTCACTGCGTAGAACCAACTCAAAAACAAAAAACATCTAAAAACATGAGGAAGAACCACTGGGTAGAACCAAGACTCTCTAAGAACAATGAAAAACTGTTAAAGAACATGAGCAATAGTCACTGAAAGGAACTCAAAAGGAAATACTCCGTGCAGACAAGAGGAAGAACCACTGAGTAGAACCAAAAGGTAAACGCAATAAATGGCCTGTGGTTTAAAAAGTGAGGCGTATGATTTCTTAATCTTGAAAGGGCCATGTATAAAGAACTGAACATATTTAATTGTGGTTCCTGAAGGAACCTGTACTTGCGGAACATCACACGCATAAGCATATGAAGAAAAATGTACGTATAAACCTACACATTCAGTCAATTATGCATTCATTACATTTTAAAGGTCATTTCTGAAGTCACTCGTTCTTCATACTAAACAGAGTCTTCATCAAGATCTTCCTCAAAGGAGCCTCCGACACTGATTGGTTCATTACGGGTCTGAAACGTTGTTGTACAGGCCTTTGAATAAAACCCAAGGCATAGAGAAGCCTAGGAGAACCTCTACAGTTGTAGAATTATATGTACCTTCTACTAGGCCTAACATGTTTACGCTTACAATGAACAAATGTTGTGGAAGAACCTGAACTGACCAAAAAAATGGAAAGAAAGCAACCAACAACCTGCTTACCCACAACATCCGATTTCATTTTCTGTGGACAGCACCACCCTCGCGCCTGAGATAAGCACTCTGTGGGATTCTCACAGGACTATGCTTGAGCTGGTGTTCAGGCACATGTCTAGGTGTGTATGTGTGTGTGTTCATATTCCTCGGGGTGTGTGTGCATGTGTGTGTATGCGCAGATGTGTCTAAGCCTACGCTGATAATCCGTGTGAGAGAGTATAAGCTCAGAACGGCTGGCTAGTCTGGCTTAGCCTTTGTAATGCCTACATATGTGTAGATATTTGCTATAAAACTATAGAATGATCTAGAGCTCAGCTCAGATCACTGCAGGACTCTTCTTGATTTTCTATTTGGATCGCTTTGGAGTCCAAATTCTGCTTATGTAGTAAAGTGGAGCTGCAAGGCTAACATTGCTAATAGACACTGAAACTCAATAGTCACCTAAATTAGCATAGTGGTTAAAAAAAACAATACATCGCCCAAACTTCTCTCAAATCAAATCCAGCTCTCAGACTAGCTGATGTGCGTTCAGTCTTCTACCATCCCTGCTGCTGTCTGAAGTGGCTTATTGGTTACTACTGGTATTGGTATTGGTTACTATTACTATTACTATTGGTTCTATTGTCAGATATCTAAACGGAGCTAATGCTAATGCTAACGCTGCTATCTCCTGGTGCTCATGTTTTAGATTTCGCAAAGTCTCTTCCCCCAACGCTCAACACATGTGATGACACCAACACCATGTCAACATAAACAAGATCTCAGTCCTGAAGAAGCACCTCAGGAGGAGATCCATTCACATGTGCAACGTGATACCACGTCGCGATGTACCGTTACACCCTTGAAAACAAAAGTACATCAAGATTACAATGTAAACATGATCTCCTACGATGCACAACGTTTCCTGACCAATGATGTTGAAACTGAAATGAACAACAGTGGGGATGTGCAGCTGTCATTCCTTTTATACATCATATTATTGTATGTGTGTGTGCATGCAGCATTGTTCACACTCGCGTCTCTGGTGTATCTGCATCTACTAGTGGGTGATCAGAATGCATTTCTCAATTACTTCTCTGGTTTAACGCGACAGGGTGTGCAGGATAAGATCTGAGGTACTGTGAGATGCGGTATACTGCCCCTGCTGTAATGTGGATGCCCTGCGCTTACTGCCAGGCCCGGCCAGGTGACGCACCTGCTTAGGCAATATATGTGCAAGTGCTATGTGACTTCAGTGTGTGGGTGTTGGAAGTGTTCACACTGAGTAATCTAATGGGATTAGTGCAGCCGCGTCCACTGTAGCTTACTTAAGCTGTGGTCAGGCCTGTGCTTCATAACTCTGCTCTGGCTTAAGCAGCTGTAGTGCAGTGGGGGCGGGAGTTTACCCCCTGTGACCCTCAGGCCCAGACGGCACAAGGTCATTCCCATAACGATGTCACCTTCAGTTCACCGCTCCAGGGTAAATGGACATCTGTCTGCCATCATCACACGCACACTGCACTGAAGAAAGTGATGCGTTGCATTTTCTTTATACATGACAATGACATATACCAAATCTGTGTTTTAGGTTTGTTTACATTTGCCGATGACCGTGCTACCCCGCAAAGGAATAACGTGGTTGCTGTAAGAATTAAGGGTTGACAGATTATCGTTCCTCGCTGATAATCAAGTCAATATTTCACATTTTCCCCCCAATTTTTTGGACTTTATCCGTCCTGCTTAAAGTGTGTTTTCTGTTATTTATGCAGATATCTGTCTCAAACACTTCTCGTCTCAAATAAACCAGTCAAACATGCATTTCAGTGTTTTTGCGACTGTCTCAAACTTAAAGCACTTGATTTTTACAACATTCTAATATTAAATTCTTAATTTAACGTAAATTGTCTGCAAGAGTTGCATCCTTGTAAATTTTAACACATATATCACATTTACGGGAAATTAATAATCAGTAAAAAAAAAAACACATCAGTCAACCTTTAGTAAAAACATAATAAGAGTATTTCTGTTACTTAGACTTACTTAAAATTAATTTTATCTAACAAAGAGGTATTTTTTTCCATTTGTAATTAATTTTACTAGTATCAAACCTTTCTTAAAATAAACTAAATCATCCTCATCATTTACTGAAATAAGCCAAATTATTTGCCAGTGGGACAAAATACATAGTTTACAGTATAAAATGACTTAAAACAAGTAAAAACATCTCACAGCACTGTTAAAATAAGAACTACAGGCTATTCTGACTACATTCCACTTCCTAAGTGTGTAAAACATGCATTATTCATAAGGAAAGTGAAATAAGTATACTCAAAGCATCACATTTTTCAATATAGCCAAATAACATGGAAATTCAGCCTACAGCAACGTGAGATTAAGGTACAGACCTAGTGTGCTATTTTTATATTAAAGGACCTGCTCTGCAAACGATCAAAATGACACTTTTCTACCCTAAAAGTGTAGTCAACTGGTGCTCAAGGTTTGCTTATTTAGTTTTGCACAAAAAAATGGCAGTGCATAAACACATACTCTATTAATAATTAACATTTTGAAATTGTTATTGATGTTATTGATATTGAATGAAGTTTTGTTTTTTTGTGAAATTCAGAAAAATATGTAGAAAATATCTGAATTTGTTTCCTGTAGAGGTGAACTTGTGCTGCTTATTTTCACTAGAATTTTGCAAGATTGCAGGTCACAAACTATATTGTATAATATAACAAATGTTGGATACAGCACTAAGCTTTTATTCTGAGCAGAAAACGAACCTTAGATATTCCATTAATATTCACTGGTGTCTATTAGCTGTAATGACGTCACACAACGAGTTGTAGAAAGTGCCATTTTTGGCTTGTCACATCACTTTAGTGCAGCCAGTAAAAATAAAGATTGTCCTCTACTGAGATCTCCCTCCACAAGACTAGTGAGGGGGACTTTTATTTTTTAAACATTTCATATTGTGTATTTCTTTAACAAGGCCACATTTTCCGTCTCTCTAAAAGCCTAACTTAGCATTAAAGAAATAGTCTGGTGAAACATCAACTTATCTAAATTTCCACTCAGCTTCAATATATTTGATCAACTAAGAGCTATGAGGCTAATGTAGCTTAAACTTGATGATTAGCATCACAAACTGTAACCTCAAACGGACTTATTTATGTGGTTTGACACCACATCAGACAAAACTATATGGCTGCCACTGGTGTGAGTTCAGCAAAGTTGGAAGATTTAGTTTATCACTGGAGCTACGAGGCTAATGTAGCTTAAACCTGCCGATTAGCATCACAAACAGTAATCTCATTTGGCACCACGTGAGGTACTTTTATTTATAAAAATGGACAACGGCATATAAAACTTCAGGCTTCAAGATTTCTGCCACTGTTATGAGCTCGGCAAAGTTGGATGATTTAGTTTTGCACTGGAGCTACGAGGCTAATGTAGCTTAAACCTGCCATTAGCATCACAAACAGTAACCTCATTCGGCACCACATGAGCTACTTTTATTTATAAAAGCCATATAACAATCAAGCTTTAGGCTTCCACTGTTTTTAGGTTGGCAAAGTAACTTTTCTCCATTTTTATAGATAATAAACAGGTCTCTCACATTACAACTAGACTCAGAAACTACATAAACAGGGCATGAAAGTTAGAAGACAAAGTAAGTGCTGTGGAGAGTGGCCTGATAGATGCGAGGGTATAAAAATGGAACAAGCTGTGCACCAACTGCAGAGAGGACCGAGTTCTGTGCAAAGAAACGCTGGACTGGATCCACTTCTGACCCAGTTCAACCAGCGCCAAAGCCAAACTGGGTCAAACGAGCAGAACGGACCGTAGGTGAATGCACCGCAATGTTGTGTAAACTATGTCAAGCAACAAAAACCTGTCCACCTATTTTTATCCTGCTAAAAGCAGGGCGCGTGTAGGTCCGGCTACAGCGGTATTGATGAGGCTGCGTGTCAGCGCCCACTGATGCTGTAATATGTTAATTGATTCGTTACTAATTGATTAGCGTTGGTAGCTGGACAGAGGTGGTAGCTGGGTTGTGTTTAGCAAAGTTATGGTTTGTTTTCCTGAACTGTTTGGACTGTGGTTCTGTCGAGGCGGGACGGCTCCTGAAAGGTTTTTAAGGCGTGTCTGAAGTGTTATATATGTGCCGTGGGGTGAGTGTGATGGCAGAGAGTGTGGAAGCTTCAATAGGGAGTCTGTGTGTGAGCGAGCGAGTGTGTCCGTGTGCGTTGGAATGGCCGGAGGGTCTACATGCGTAGACCTGTCATAAGAAATAAGGAGACGTCCGTGTCTGTGTCGCTGTTGCCAGGACGACCAGCGCCTCCCTGGGTTTGTGGGTAGGAGGCCTGTATAGTCTGCCTGTCACAGCAATCATCCACACTGCCGTCACTTTGCGGCAGGATATGATGTCATCACAAACCCCCCCCAAAAGAAGAAAAGTAACGTTTCTCATTTGTTTTTGCTCAAACAGTATCCCAAACATATACAAGTGCACCCCAGGGCTCAAAAGACTGATTTCATTACATTATAGAGTCAATTCTGTATTTTATGCTATAAAACCTACACATTCATATGCAATTCCTTAAAAATTCAATTAAAATGCAATAGTTAATTCTACAAATATCATGCCAATGTCTGAGCCACAGCCTATTTCTACCAGTTTATGAAGGCTCATGAAAACTTAAAAACATAAAAGTGAATGTAGGTAAAACAACTAATTAAGAAGTTTTAGACATTTTGACTTTTTAGCATATTTCTTCTTTTCTTTTAGGATGTTTTTCTTAGTAAAACTGAACACTTTTATCTAATCACAAGCCTTCCTGTTGGAATATGTACTTTATTCACAAATACATCACATGATGAGGCCTCTGAAGCCTTGGTAATGTGAATTTTTCAATTTTTGTAGTAATAACACTGAATCTGTGGGACGTTTTGCATAAAAGAAAAGTGATTTTTATTAGAAATGTTAACTTATAGCAACAATGGAACTGGAAGTAAATGCATACATGTCCACTGGCCAATTAGCTTTGTGTTTTCTTACAATTAACAATTATTCATATGTGGATCTACAACTTCATGCAGTGACCCTACCAAAAAAAAAAACATATCAAATTTCTATATTAAAGATTGAATTTGACAAGTATTGGTGTGAAAACATCATGATTGGGGCATAGATGGTGTTGGTGATGTTAGTGTAGCCTGTCTCCAGGCTGGCAGTGTGCTAAAGGCTGTTAGTCATGAGGGCCGGGGTTATCTCTGGGTTATGTAAGATAGGGAATGCAGCGCTGGCGATTCCATGCTTAATACGAGCTCAGCCCTGCAGGCTTAGGACGATACCATAATACTGCTGCACCAGCTAGCCTAGCTGCTAACATGTAAAAGCAACTCCACACCAACTAACCCCACTGCTAGCGATAGATCACGGGAATATTTCAAGGACTTATTACAAAGCGGGACTGAGGGTGTGTGTGTGTGTGTGTGAAGTGGGGGGATGGAAGGAGGCACGTGTACTGTAGTAATTGATTTCTAATGATACGAGGCTCTCTGCTGTCTCAGGAGAAGGCCGTTCTCTCTCAAGACGTCTTTAATTAGCTTCATTAAGTGGTTATGAGCACCTCGGCAACTTAAGAACCCACAGACATGAGCGTAAGATATATTCCATTACAAATAGAAATAAATACTCAACTGTAATCTGATTACTTTACGTGAAAAGTAATCTCATTACTTTATAAAAGCCAAACAATTCTGCACTAAAGGGGGCAGCCGTGGTTTGGTGGATAGAGATCAGGATCGGGACTTGTGACCAGAAGGTCGCCGGTTCAATCCCTGGTCAGGTCATGACTGAAGTGCTCTTTAGCAAAGAATCTAACCCCCAAATGCTCCCCGGGCGCCATGGATATGGCTGCCCACCGCTTCAGACACATGTCCTGCTTCACTGTTTTATGTCAGTGAGTGGTTGGTGCTGTATAAACTAAAACTAGCCTGTAGAAACATCTAAAAACAGCTGTCTACGTAAGACACTCTTCTTAGTTTTTAATATTAGCATGATTAGCAGTGTTTGTGCTGTGCGGCGCATATTCACAGCTTTCCTGAAATAATTAAAAAATAATGACACCCCTAACCCACAATGGACCACGAGTCAGAATGACATGTTATTACATCTCTACACTGACTACAGCGTTCTCCTAAACTTTGTGTTTAATCCCGTGTTTGAGGTAACAGTACTTAATCAGTGTCTTCTTTTACGCTGAATATGATCATAAATGAAGTACGGATTATAAAATAGGTGCATTTAAAACTTGCTCAGAGATCTTTGTGGGTTTGATTCTGACGTCCTGGCCGTCTGCCCAGTGATATTTCAGAGCTGTGTATGAATATTCTAATCAGACTCTGTACCGGTGGTAAAGCTGTGTAGGCGAGAGATTATTTCCACCGTGCGCACACAAACAAACATGTCGAATTCATGTTTCTCATTGAGGAGCATTCCGTCACACGTAAAGCCAAATTGAAGTTGGCAGCTACGGCTGGGCAGTGCAAGAAATGTGTCTTTCATGTGCGTCAGTATTTCTCCAAAAGGCCACGGCACTGCTTCAAGCTGATCAGCTAATTATTAAAGGAGAGCAGGTTCAGTGTCTGAAGGTCACTTTCTTTTTGTTTTGCACTCGGCAACATTTCAGGCAAAGCTTGCTTTTAGCTATGAGGCACACTTTCATGTGTTTTAAAAGGGCCTGTGTCATAGAAAACCTAATTTTGCATGTTTTTTAAATAAAAGAGACTGACTTTGTGTGTAAATACTGTTGAAGTTTCAAAACTTACATCCCATTTCAAAATCCCTGTTTTTTAAATATTTTTTTTGCCAGTTTTCTCCCATTTCCAAAGTAGTAGTAGCCAATTAGCCCATCCCATCCATTAGGACTCTCCCCATCACTTTGCACTGTCCCTGACTCTAGGAGGGTGAACACATGCACAAGCCTCCTCCGCTGCGTGTGATGCAGTCACCACCTCTTTTCTAACTACCGCTGATACACCATCACTGGGAAGCCAACGTGCTCGGAGGAAAGCGCAGGATTCCCAGCTCTGAATGGACCAATCAATCAGTAGCCATGGGAGTAAAAAATGGATGAGCACCACATGCCAGTCTAGCCTGAGCCCCCTAGTTGTACTTATACCTGTTGATGGTAAACAGCATGACCGGGAGTGTCAGTGTTTTAGCCTGCTGAGCCATTCGGGGCCCCAAAATCCCTGTTTTAATGATGTCACCGAAACCAGACTGCTGACGCTTCTGTGTTTTTTAAAAATGTAAAAAATCTTGCTGCTCTTTTTTGGATCTACAACTTTATTCATGAATAGTGTCCCATTTCACTGCAAAACCAGCCAAGGTACCCCTGAACTCAGTGACTGGTTGTATTGGCAATAACCTGCCAATACAATATTGTCACAGTTCCATATATTGCAATACTGTAAGCTAGGTAATATATTGCATTTTAAAACCATTTTACCATCAGTAGTCCTTACTCAGCTTGTTTTACTGCTGCTAATATTAGGAGTGAAACATTACACTACTTGTTTACATTGGAGTGGAAGTGTCTAATGGCTGAAGAATCAAAAAAATCAAAACTGTATGTATGAGAACTGATATATCAATATTTACATCTCTACTGGTTACCATCATTCATCTCTGATCATTGTAAGTGAATATGCTCTCAAAGAAAGAAGCAGAACTAGCAGAAGGGCGTTTTCTGCCATGTGATCTTCTTCCAACTTATGTTTCAGAATTAGGGAACGGCCAAATTCCAGATACATAATCGCTCAACTCCCAAAGCAGGAGAAACGCAGGTGAGGTCTTTAAAGGTTCGTGGGAACCAGCACCAGCTCTGGATCGCTTTTGGATTTGAGCTGCCAATTAGGACAGAGATCATTTACATAAATCAGTCTTAAACCCACAGTAACAAGAACAGTGTTTTTTTCCCATAAACCCACCCAGACGTCAAAGTGGGCTTCAGTGAAAGAAATTAAATGTAGGATATGGGCCCTTTATTAGATAACGGCAAAGCACACTCAATTCTTTGTACAGCAGGGCAGCAGAAGATCCTCTGCAGCAGGAGAACGAGCTGTAGGTAGGGCACCGTCCGAATTGGCAGCTTGTCTCCAGTAGGTGGCACTGTATCTAGAATGACAGAGCCTCTTGGGGAGGTTGTTGTATAAGTACAACCAGGGGGCTCAGGCTGGACTGGCATGTGGTGCTCATCCATTTTTTACTCCCATGGCTTCAGGGAAGTACTCAACACACTTTAGGGTGTTTCAGATTTTCTGATGGATCTCCAGGCATCACAGACAACACCATCCTGACCGTGCTGGGTCCTAGAAGGAGCTCAGCAGGTTGTTATACTAGTGTTACCATTCAGATTCAGTGTTTACTTCTCTCTAAGTACTTACAGCCGTGTGCAAATGTTTGTGTTCTCCTGATCATGGTGCATGTTTTGTTGATTTTTGAAGCTTAATAAAAACCTGTAAATGAAGTCAAATCCAGTCTGGCATCACCGCAGTGTTCTGCAGCATTTAAATTTGAATACAGTCCCCTCCATTTATAAATAAACTTAATATATTCTTACTGTATTATTACTAAATTATTACTGTATTATTACAACATTATTACTGTATTACTACTACATTATTACTGTATTATTACCACATTATTACTGTATTACTACTCCATTATTACTATATTATTACCACATTATTACTGTATTACTACTACATTATTATTATATTATTACCACATTATTACTGTATTACTACTATATTATTACTATATTATTACCACATTATTACTGTATTATTACCACATTATTACTGTATTACTACACATTATTACTGTATTACCACATTATTACTGTATTATTACCACATTATTACTGTATTACTACTACATTATTACTATATTATTACCACATTATGACTGTATTACTACTACATTATTACTGTATTATTACCACATTATTACTGTATTACTACTACATTATTACTATATTATTACCACATTATTACTGTATTACTACTACATTATTACTGTATTCTTACTGTATTATTGCTGTATTATTACTACATTATTACTGTATTATTACCAAAATATTACTGTAGTATTGCTGTATTATTAATACATTATTAAGGTATTATTGCTGTATTATGTTATTATTTTACCACATTATTGCTGTATTATTACCACATTACTGTATTATTGCTGTATTATTAATAAATTATTACTGTATTATTGCTGTATTAATACATTATTATGGTATTATTTTACCACATTATTACTGTATTATTACCACATTATTACTGTATTACTACACATTATTACTGTATTACCACATTATTACTGTATTATTACCACATTACACCATTTTATTATGGTATTATTACATAATTATGTCGTTATTA
>BRDA01006011.1:4372-23603 GCA_036984385.1 Crenuchus spilurus | reverse complement strand
GTCAGTGTTGCTTCCTAACTGGACAGGTTGGTTTCACAGAAGTGTGGTTGACTTGGAGTTGCATTGTGTTGTTTAAGTGTTCCCTTTATTTTTTGGGACAAAATGGACATCGTACTGAGGAAATATCTCCCATTTGAACAGAAACCTGCAACGGTTTCTGGAACTACCAAGTATGTACTACGACTGGCACATTAATGGCTCCTGGCAAAGTTAGAAGCCAAACCTACAGACCAGGTATAGAACTCACTATTACATTTGATGTTCATCAGATGTTCCACTCTAGTGCATAGTTTAATAACTCACCAGACTGGCACAGTAGCATTCTCAGTCTGTATCCTCCATGGTTTAGTGGCATAGATAGCCTCCCCATAAACATTCAGCCACTCTCCAATTCCTCTAAGACGTTCCTCAAACACAACCGGGATTCTGCCATCAGATGCAGGACCGACATTCAGCAGGTAATTTCCTCCTAGAACCACAGTGTAGACAAGGTCCTGTAGAAGAGGAAGTTTCAAAAATTACAACTGCTCGTTACCGTACAAACTACTGACATTTTTTACTGATGCATCTGCACAGATTAGGATTTCATGGAAAAGTTAGTTAATGTTAAAATGTAATAAAAAAGGTAAACTGTCTTTATATTCATGATATTCATATATTCACATTACTACTTGACATCAGACATACTGAACACATCAGGGTAGAAATGTGACTCTGTGTAAATAATAAAATAACAGTTTACTTTTTTGAATGAAAATATGAACATTTAAGTTTACTCTAATTTCTTGATGCAACACTGCATATCCTCTTCCTCAGTCATTTCATAGTAAGTTCATCATCAGTTAAGGTTATTTCAATTGGATGCCAACTTAATTCACCTTTATAATCGTGCGTAAATCCATCAATTCGCTGAGTTCCATAGTCCTACGGTAGCCCCAGGAATACGTGTCTATTGAATTGCATTTCTCCCACTTGTGCTTGGGCAGCTCAGTTGGAGTGTATTTATCAGCACAGTTGTAGTAACCTCCATGTTTACAATAGCACCCCTGTCCCCATCTGTCATTGACCACAATTACATCCTGCAGGAGAGAAAATTTGACCCAGATCCAATTTAGACTCTGAAAACAGCATTCAGATTAAAAACAAGACTGAAATAATTTACAGATGAAACTTCTCCACCTTCACTGGACTGTCATTGTAGAGCCAAGCTAGGAATGCTGTGGAGTTCCAGTAAGTGTCAGGTGCTTCCCAGTCTCCATCTGACCATATCAATTCTGGCTTGTACCTGACAACATCAGATATCAGATAGCAAACATTCTACATCAAGTGTCACTACACGCCCATTCAAAACAGAGCTGACTTGGCAACTCAACTCTCTGCTAATTTATCTATGTATACAAGCCAACATTAGAACCAAAAAGAAGCATAGATACAAAGAAATCATGCCCATATTCAGTGACCAATAGGATTTTAGTATTTTTATTAGAAATCATAAGACAAAGGGTTACCTTGTAACCAGATCAAAGAGTTCTGGCATGACTTTATTATAAACAAAGTCTTGTTTTGTGAATTTCGATGCCTTGTCACTTAGGTAGAGAGAATTGAACCATTCATACAGGGAGTGGTAGAGTCCGAAGTGCACAGACCTAAAACATATATGTTCATAAACATGTCAGCAAGCCCAGAATGTATTTGTGTTAACAAGCAAGCACCAGAAAACAGACACAAGTTTACACTCACTTTGTTTTCCGAATAGCATCTGCCAGCTCTCCTATGATGTCTCTATGAGGCCCATTATCAACAGAATTCCAATTCCATGAAGTGGGAGATCCCCAGTTGGTGAAGCCTTCGTGGTGTTTTGAAGTGAAAACAATATACCTGTTCAGCACAAAATATCATGAGTACACCTTACACGTCTGGTCAGATGAACTTCAACTGGGCGATATCGGTACCTACTTATACCAATGCCAATCATTTTAAAAAGTGATTTATTTTACAGTGAGAGCAAGAAAATATGAACATTGCAACTCAATTAGCACACATACTACATCTCAGAGACATCTATAATATGCAGGTCATTACCATTGGAAGAAGTATGACTGTTTGTTGATCTTTAATATGTCTCTGGGACATTGATGGTGGATGTTGAGAACACCAAAATTCCTATAATATCATCATTCATGTATCTCACGGAACACTAACAGACATCCATGCATCCAGTGTCTGCAACTTTTTATGACAATAAGGTGAAAACAGGATCTTTTAAAATGGTCTCATTTTGCAAAATTGTAAAAATTATTCCTTTCAAATAAAAAATTAACTAAGCCCTTAAAGTGACATCCCATGTAAATAAAAATAATATGTGGCCACAACTTAGTAAGGCATGGGACGAGATAGTTAAGGCATGCCCACAACATAGTAAGGTGTGTCCATGCCTTAACTGTCTCGTTCCTATACCTTACTAAAGCCTGGCTCACACTACAGGATTTTAAGAATCTTAAATGATGTTAAAAATGTGAGACCAGACACACAATGGCATTTTTCTGTCCTTGATCGTTGTTAGTCATGAAGGTCCCCACAACACATGATTTGCAATGAGCTGAAACACTTTCCAAGTAACACACCCGACCAATGGCTCTGAGCCTCAATATCTCACAGGTATTTCTCGTGAACTCTCGAGAGCAAGCGGAAGATTCTCATGAATTAGATGCAAGCAAACATGGTGGATCACAGTGAAACAATTTCAGTGCTAGCTGTCAGAGCTTTCTGCTCAGAAGGCCAGGAAAAAGAAAACAATGTGGATGAAACAATAACAGCCCACATTATATAGGCACTCATGTTGTTGCCACAGCTCCACAAGTCCGCCTCGCTCGTGATTTAATCACTGTGCTTTTAGCTTGTACTTGGCTCTTGTTGGTTGATGGTCTTTCAAGCATGACATAGTGTTTTACACCAGAGAATCAGCATCCACCCCACACTACAAGATACCAAGCTGTAAATACGGAATGTTTTATATTTATAATTCACAATCGGGTGCAGCCCTGTCTGCAATGGGAGAAGACTGGAGAAGTAAAGATTGGATTATAGACACCACACATTAGATCACCCTGAAATCGGGAGACCCATTACAATAGGAGTAAGCCGGCCTTAAAATCGACTCGATTATCCTGTAGAGTGAACCAGGTTTCAGTTGTGGCTATATTTTATCTGTCTTGTTCCCACACTATACAAACTTGTGGCCATGTATTATTTGTATTTACATGGTATATATTATTAATATTTACAAGTAAATACTAATATTAATTTTATTTAAAAATTAAATTGTGATGATCGTTGCTGTGATCATTGTTTTTTTGTTCTGTTTTTGGACAGAATACATTAGAAAGAAAGTTGAGGGTTAAAATATATATTTTCTGGTGAGGATTCTTCCATCCCTGACCGTTCCCTCACCTTGCTCCAGAAGACTTAACGATCTCAGCCCATTTATCCCCATCGAAGAACTCAGCCTTGAACAGAGGAGCAAAGTCTGCGTAGCTGAATCCAGGAGGGTAGTTTTTGTTCATGAAGGAGATGTAATTTGGATCTTTCTGGCCCTTCCAGTCCCACCAGAACCACTCGCTACCGAATGAGGGCACGGAGAAAACACCCCAGTGAATGAAAATGCCGAATTTAGCCTCGTCGTACCAGCCTGGAAGTGGTCTGGCGTCCAGGCTCTGCCAGTCCGGAGTGTACCGAGTCTGTCTGCCGGACACACACAGCAGCAGCAGCGCACTGAGCAGCACAGACCTGAGCATCACTTCTAAACCCATTTTAAACCCAATAACTACCGCCACGGACCGGTCATGTACATGGGCTGGCACACGGAAAAACTGACTATTTACCCTCACACAGAACAATGAACTATTCCCGCTTAAACCGTCTGTTAGAGCGAGTTAAACTGGTTGTTGTTATGAACAGCGCGTGATCATATGACTACCGCTCCTCTGTCATGTGACTTCCGTACTTTTTTATTGACATCGAAATTCTGACGTGCTCTGTAGAAATAATTTGTTCATAGCACCTAGATGTTTTACTTTTCATAATAATAATAATAATAATAATAATAATAATAATAATAATAATAATAACATTTTTTACTTTACATTTTCTCCCTTTTGCTTTCTTTTCCTTCTTACTTTTACAGGATTTAATATATAATATATATAAATACGTATACTCCCTTCTATTTTTATCTCAGTGGACTAAGGCAATAAAGACAATAATAATAATATTTTTTTTTTAAATCGAACTGTAAAATATGGTGGAGGTGGAGGAACCATGGTTTTGGGATGTTTTGCTGCCTCAGGGCCTGGAAGGATTGCTGTCATCAATGGAAAAATGAATTCCCGAGGTTATCAAGACATTTTGCAGGAAAATTTAAGATCATCTGTCTGCCAACTGAAGCTCAACAAAGGATGGGTGATGCAACAGGAGAATGACCTAACAACCAGTAAATCAACAACAGAATGGCTTCAACAGAAGAAAATGATGACCTCAACCCAACTGAGATGCTGTCACATGACTTCAAGACAGCGATTCACACCAGACATCCCAAGAATACTGCTGAACTGAAAAACTTTTGTGAAGAGGAATGGTCCAAAATTCCTCCTGACCATTGTTCAGGTCTGATCTGTAACTAGAGGAAATTTTTAGTTGAGGTTATTGCTGCCAAATGAGGGTCAACCAGTTGTTAAATCTAAAGGTTCACATACTTTTCCCATTCTGCACTGTGAATGTTTATACGTTGTGTCTATTGTTGTGACTTCAGTGAAGAGCAGAAGACATTTAAAGACCAATTTATGCAAAAATCTAAGTAATCCCAAAGTGTTCACATACTTTTGCTTGCAACTGTGGACAGATGGGACATCAGCATTATTAATAACCACAGTCAAGTTGATTCTGACTCCTGGTGACCATATGGCTGGTGTTTCTTAGGAACACCCTGTCTTCTGTTTGGGTCTTCAGGTTTCTTAATGGCATGATTCCTCTGATTGTATCCATCCATTTTATTGCAGCTCCTCAACCTCTTTTACTTTCTTCTCCATTGAACTGGTTCTTCTCATAATGTGTCCAAAATAAGAAATCTTAATTTCTGTGCTTCCAGTGAAAGTTGAGGTTTGATTTGGTGGATGATCCATTTATTTGTTTTCTTTGCTGTTCAAGGTTCTCTCACAAGTCTTCTCCATCACTAAAGGCATCAATGTTCTTCCTGTCCTGCTTCTATGGCTGATTTTTCCTCAGAATCATGTACTGTATTGATCAAAGTTAAACTATCAATGAATGCAGTGGCCGTCCTAGCCTGTTTGGTGCCCTGAGCAAACAACCCGGTTGTCTTTCACCTGTAACAGGCTTCTCTAATAAGTTTTTACATGAGTTAGATCTGTTAATGTTATAAGAATTTTTCTTGTCATTATATTTGATTTTTAATTATCTGTCTGGGCTGTCATTTTTCCAGATGTGAGTCAGATGTAAATGCTTCATGTAGCTCAGCTTGATAAGACTTTGAGGAAAGATGAAATTTATTTGAAATGAAGAGTCAAAATGTGCTAAAGTAGTGCAATGCTGTGCTCAGCATCCAGTGAAGAGGATAGAGTACTCACAACTACCCTGAATTAATCGGATGGACAGATGGATGAAAAATAACCGTTTCAACATTCTACATGAAATATCTCATGAAAGTTTAAATACAATGTAAAAGGATGCAAAACATCAGAATACATTTTGATTGGTTTATGATGGTATAAAACAATTTTTGCCCCAGTGGCAGCACAAAGGTTACTTGTCATGTGGTATTCACTAAACATGTGAATTACAGCAAATAAAAGTGCAAATTGGGTAATCTCTACAAATATACTAAAATTTGAATATTGTGAAAAAGTCAATTGTTGTTCATAATTTAATTTACAAAATATAAACAGATGTTATATTCATTACATATAAAATAACATGTTTGAAGCCTTGCTGTTGATCAGTGTGGCTTATAGCTCATGTAAATAAGAAATCCAGAAGCTCAATTTCATTTTTTAGTAAATTACTTATCAAACAGCATCAGCATTAAAAAAGGCTTGAAATATGTCACTTTACATGTAATGAAAATAAAATGACAATTTACCTTTTGAATTCAATTATGAATCTTCAACTGGATTTTAACAGTTCTTAATGCCAACTATTTCTTTACTAAGGGGTCTTGCAGTGTTTCAGAACTAGCAGTGTAGAATAATTACATCTTTTTTTGGATTTCACCTGAAAGTTACCCATCATATCTATACACCAAAAAAACAAGCTGCTGCTTGACAGGCTGTGGGAAAAAAATATAATAATTATGTAAAAAAAACTTGAAAATATCCTGAAAAAGCTCATTAGCATTCATAATTTAATTCATTTTGGATTCATTACACATAGTGTCATTCAAACCTTTTTATGAAAATCAGAAATCCAGAATCTCAAATTATTACAATATTTCATTAAAAATGTTCAATCAGCATCAACATTAAATCAAAAAAGGCTTGAAATATGTCACTTTATATTTAATGAATATAAAATACATGAGTTTACCTTTTTGAGCTGAATTATGAACAAAAATGTACTTTATGATGAACTGATTAATAGTTTGGATAAAATGAATAGCACACAAAAATATAGAATGTCCTCATTTATTTCTGCAGGTTATTTTATAACAGGACTTTGTGTTCAGTGTCATATGACCTCTAAAGGTGAACATAGAGTTACCGTTATATATGAGCTTAAAGTAAATAAAAGTTATAAAAGTTGCACTTTGGTCGTAGTTCAGTTGTACACAATAAACGTACTGACCCATTATTAACACCATTCTTCCTTAATGCTTATGGGTTCAACAACTACATCTAAAAGTTATAGCTTGAGCTGTGATTATACAAAAATTGTCAAAATATGTCTTGCCATTACACGTCATGTTCCTCACATTTTAAAATACCACAACTTGCATATTGAAATATGTTTTCATCAGTTGAAACATACCGGAAATCATCTTAAATAATGGGAATTCAAAACGCCTTTATCCCTAAAGTGTTCAAAATATGATTGCCTTCTTGTTTGTTTGTCATCTGTGGGGACAGTAAGTACTTGATACACTGTCAATTTTGCAAGTTTTCCCACTTACAAAGAATGGAGAGGACTGTAATTGTTATCGTAGGTACACTTCAACCGTGAGACAAAATCTAAAAAAAAAAAAATGCAGAAAATCACATTGTATGATTTTAAATTAATTAATTTGTATTTTATTGCATGAAATAAGCATTTGATACAATAGAAAAACAGATCATTATATTTGGTACAGAAACCTTTGTTTGCAATTACAGAGGTCACACATTACCTGTACTTCTTGATCAAGTTTGCACACACTGCGGCAGGGATTTTCTAAACAACCCATCTTCAATGCTTTACTGAGGAAATGAGGTTGTTGGCCAAAATACATGAGCCCATCCACCCTCCCTTCAATAAAGTGTAGTCATCATGTCTCCTTTGCAGAAAAGCACCCCCAAAGTATGACATTTCCACCCCCATGCTTCATTGTTGGGACAAAGTTCTTGGGATTGTACTCATCCTTCTTCTTCCTCCAAACACGGCAAGTGGAGTTGATACCAAAGAGCTCTATTTTGGTCTTTGGTCGCATCATGACCTTCTCCCATGTGTCCTCTGGATCATCCAGATGGTCAATGGCAAATTTCAAATGGACCTGGGCATGTGACTTGCGTGACCTGCAGGATTTTAAACCATGATGGTGTAGTGTGTTACTAATGGTCCACTTTGAGACTGTGGTCCCAGCTCTCTTCAGGGCATTGACCAGATCCTCCCGTGTAGTTCTGGGCTGACTCCTGACCTTTCTCAAAATCATCCTTACCCCACGAGGCAAGATGTTGCATGGAGCCCCAGACTGAGGAAGACTGACAGTCATCTTGTTTCTTCCATTTTCTAATAATTGTGCCAACAGCTGTTGCCATCTCACCAAGCTGCTTGCCTATTGTCCTGTAGCACATTCCAGCCTTATACAATTTTGTCCCTGGTGTCCTTAGACTGGTCTTTGGTCTTGGCCATAGTGGAGAGGTTGGCGTGTGATTGACAACGTGTGGACAGGTGTCTTTTATATAGGTAACAAGTTCAAACAGGTACAATTAATACAGGTAATGAGGGCAGAATAGGAGGGCTTCTTAAAGAAAAACTAACAGGTCTTTGAGAGCCAGAATTCTTGCTGGTTGGTAGGTGATCAAACACTTATTTCATGCAATAAAATGTAAATTATTTAAAAATTATACAATGTGATTTTTTTATTTTTTAAAGATTCAGTCTCTCACAGTTGAAGTGTACCTATGATAAAAATTACAGACCTCACCATTCTTTATAGGTGGGAAAACTTGCAAAATTGGCAGTGTATCAAATATTTATTTTCTCCACTGTGCATTGTATGCACATAGTTAAACCTAAAATATAGCATTTTTCCTAGACTACATGGTCCTAGTACTCTTAACACACACACACACACACACACATACAACACATGGAAATAAATAGTTGCTACACTACTCTGTACCTTCTTAGGATCAGTTTGCCACTGTTGATAATTCAAACTAAAAGTTTCACGTTTAAACTGACTCAATCATCCTTGATCCACCTTGACCATAATTAAACATTTGCATCTAAAACAAACGTTTCTGAAAAAATTAAATGAAGAAATGTAACATTAAATCAGCTGGAAATATCTTCAGTTATATAAATACAGACTAGTTAACAACAAACTAAGTAGACAACTGTAGAACAATTAAGACATTCTTACAAAATAACCATTCAATTCCACCTGAGCTGTGGAATTCTACTCATTCAGATTACGTATCCATTACCCGTAAACAGGAC
Organism: Crenuchus spilurus; assembly: GCA_036984385.1. Taxonomy (NCBI): domain Eukaryota; kingdom Metazoa; phylum Chordata; class Actinopteri; order Characiformes; family Crenuchidae; genus Crenuchus; species Crenuchus spilurus. The sequence goes on along the minus strand of BRDA01006011.1, from coordinate 14,678 downwards.
TGCATTTCCTCATGCTAATTCATGCATCAGGTTCACAGCACTCCTTTTTTCTCTCACAGCAAAGAGCCTCTTGACCATTTTGATAGATCTGTTCTCCATCTTCTCTTAAATCTTTACCAAAATGTGGTACATAACATCTTTCTGCCCAGGCATTTATAGTAAGGCTTGATTGAGAAGAGTAGTGCTGCTATCAGGTTGAAATGAGACCCAGATGAAATAGTTACAGAAGACTCCCTCCCTCTGCAAGTTGCCTCTGAATGTCTTTTTTATCATCCAGCTCACCAGCGCCAGCACTGGGTTCCTCATCTCCATCTTCCATAAAGATTGGCCAATCATTATCTCCTGAGCTATGCTCTACACTCATTGATTGGTTGCCCAGGTTCATGGATGGCGGGTCCTCATTAGTAGTAGTGACACAAGTACAGCCATCACAAAGACCAAACCGCTTCAGGCCCTGTGAAACGACCCCTGAAAATACTCGTCTGCAGCCCTTACACACAATGGGCCAGCTGGAGCGATGGACCTGTCAAACCAACATACACAGCAACATGAAGACGAATGCCTGCAATAGCACAAAGTCACAAAAAGCAAACATGTTCAAGCTACACTAAAGGACACAATAGTGTTTCTGAGGCAGGTTATTTGTCTGAGAGGAGCTCATTTTTAATTAATGTTTCAGTTCACATTAACTTTGCTCCTTCTGCTGATCACTTATGCATGAACTTTATTTTCTAGCTGTTTTCTGCTTGACTTCATACATTTTTGCACACATCTAGAGCACCTAAAGTTTTCATTTTTAGTTTATTTGAGCATTTACCATTATTAAAATGTACAATATCTGACCATACAGAAAGGCACAGCAGAGCAAACATCTCTGCTCTAATGACATTAAAATTAAAATTGAAATAAAATGAGCTTTACTAACTCTGACCATTAAACTTTTTTCATTAGAAAAGGAAAGATGTTACTTCACAAAGCACTTTTGGATTGGGCAGATCACCACTTATTCTTTGCTATCAGGTCACATCTGACTTGAATTCTGAGAAAAGTTGAGAAATTCTGAATAAAAGTGACTTACAGTGACAGCATGTGTGCGCAGATGCTCCTGACGTGTGAAACGCTTTCCACAGATCTCACACGGATATGGCCTCTCCCCTGTATGGCAGCGGATGTGCCTCTTCAGAATGCCCTTCTGTTTGGTTGTATACGGGCAGAATGGACACTTATGTAGTCTTCCTGAATAAGCAGAGTAGAATTTAAAATGAAGACTGTGAATACATTCACATTACAGAGCTGTAAAAACAAAAATCTGATTTTTTAGCAAAAAGAATAAACACACTTTTTCAAATGACTCGACCAGGGTTGTCCTTTGTCACCGAGTCTGTTCCTAATTATTATGGACAGAATTTCTCAGCGTAGCCAAGTGGTGGAAGGTGTCTGGTTTGGTGGCCTCAGGATTCCATATCTGCTGTTTTGCAGATGATGTGATCCTGCTGGCTTCATCAAACCAGGACCCCCAGCTCTCACTGGACCAGTGTGCAGCAGTGTGAAGCAGCTGAGATGAGAATCAGTACCTCCAAATCTGAGACCATGGTACTCAGCTGGAAAAAGGTGAAGTGCCCTCTCAGCTTTATGAAGGTGTCCTTGCCTCAAGTGGATGAGTTTACGTATCTCGGGGTCTCATTCACGAGTAATGTGGATTCTATACCGGTCTGTTTTGATGAAGAGACAGCTGAGCCAGAATTCAATGATCACTGTTTACTGGTTGGTCTACATTCTATGGTCATGAGCTTTGGGAAGAAAAAGAATGAGACTGTGGATACAAGTGGCTAAAATTAGTTTTTTTTGTAGGGTGTTTGGACTGTCCCATAAAGATAGGGCCAGGAGACACCCGGAACAGCTCCATGCCGAGAGGAGCCGGTTGAGGTGATTCAGGCACCTGGTAAGGATACCTCCTGGACACCTCCTTGATGAGGAGGAGACCACAAGGAAGACGCAGGTCACTCTGGAGATATTATTCCTCTCAGCTAGCCTGGAAATGCCCAAGAATCCTCCCATATAAGCTAGAAGAGGTGGCTAGGAGTAATGTCTGGTCTACTTTGCTTGGGTAACTACCCCCACGACCCAGATACAAATAAGCAGAAGATGATGGATGGATGCAGATGGATGGATGGATGGACAGTTTCATATGTGGTCCCACACTTGATACACACCTTAAAAGGCAAGATTACAATACTGAGAACAGTCAAATTGGAATGTTTTTTGCTGATCAGGGTACTGATCATACAATATAGACAGTTAGTTTGCATTGGATTAGCTTAATAACGTGCATATGCAACTACATTCATGGATGTGTTCACATTAAGGACGCATTTACAAACAAACACTGTCAAGGTAGATTACATCTGTAAATTAGAATTATGATTGTGGCCATAATTAGCTTTGAGTGTTAAAGTTTCCATATTTTGAGACAAAATTCAGCAAAATCTCTTACCTGCATCCTCCACATACCAGTCACTTTGTAGCTCCATACTACAAGCACTCCCATGCCCGAGCCCCTCCTCTACACGGCCCACCACATTGCTGCTACCCAAACTGTGGGGAAAATGAGGCATAAGCTCCTCCCGGTTTGGGTTAGGTCCACCACGAAGCAGTACATCTACAAATTTCATCTGATAGCTGGGACAGGGCAAAGAAGATGCCTCAGTGCTGGGTGCTGGACTTGAGCTAAGAGTCCTGTCCTCACCATGACTTGGGTCTACATAGAGAGCCATATCTTTGGATTCAAGTGCACAGTCACCTTCTTCATCAGGGTCAAATTTAATCTTGGGGTGTACGAATCCCACAAACAGCCCTGAAGAAGTTGGGTTGATTATGTCTTGCCCTGAGCTGCTCTTAATAGGGGCATTTGTGGGGGGCTGGCTGGGGAATCCTGTTTGTGAGTTCTCACTTTCTGAGTCTTTGCTGCTGGTGGCAGCTGGGGTGGAAAGATGATCTGAAGGAGCCTCAACAGAGTTGGGTGTGTCCATATGCTGAGGTGTTCCTCTATCTGTCTGGGATGTGGAGGCTGGATTAGCACTGGAAACTGAAGATGTAGTGCCACTATCGGCCGGTCCCTCTCTCTCTCTACCCCTCTCACTCTGTTTCTCTTTTTCCCTGTTACAGATCTCCAATGATGATTTAATATAACCCTTACAAAAGTTTACGACATCAGTCATCTGTAAATAGCTGGCAGCTGACATGATTTCAATAACATTGTTGCTTCTCAAGTCTATTCGACCCGAGTACAGGAAGTCCAGAATAAGGGAGAAAGCCTCTGCAGTAACAATGTCCAATGAAGCTGTGCTATGCCTGTGACCACTGTCCTGCAAGTAATGCACCAGCAAAGCACGGAAATAGCCACTGCTGGCAAACAGAATATTACGGTGTGCCTTGAACACACGACCCTCCACAATAACGCTGCAATCACAGAAAAAGTCCCTCTTGCGCTGTTCATTGAGTTCACATAAAAGCTTGGACTGATAAGAGGGCACCTCCATCTTCTCTTTCACACGTAGCCTGGATAAAAAGAGGGAAACGGATGAAGATCAACCATAAATTAATTCTGAAAAGCCAAATAATTCTATTGCAACCAGCGACATGTAGCAGTCACTCATTTATACATGCACAATATTATCAAAAACACAGTATAAGTGTATAGAGAATAAAGAGATAACAAAGAGAATATAATGAAATGTAAATCAATCAATTAATCAAATTTTATTTATAAAGCGCTTTTACAACTGATGTCACAAAGCAGCTTTACAGGGTTAGCAATAACAGACATCAAATCATTAATCCCTAATCCCCGGTGAGCAAGCCAACGGCGACAGTGGCAAGGAAAAACTCCCTCAGAGCTGGAGGAAGAAGCCTTGGGAGGAACCAGACTCACATGGTGGACCCATCCTCCTCTGGTCTGCTAAAACCAGTAAAACCATCATAAAACTGATGGCTAAAGTTAGACTTGCATTATTTTAAACAAACATACATGACTCTTACAGAGCTTCTTTTTACCATACAACACTGTTATGCATATGTTTGCTCCTATCAAAAACACACAATGGTAATACAATTACAAAGATATTGTGGGCTACTGTGGCAACCCTAACCATACTCCTATTTCTAACATAAATACTAAGCACCCAGACTATGTATTCTCTGCCAGGTTAAATTTCTCCTGGACATAACACATTTTCACCTTAAAAATAAAATGGCAACTATTGTTTTTTTGTGAGTACTGAAAATAAGTTGTGGAATGAGATGCAGAAGAATAAAAGTGCAACCAACGTGCTTGCACACAGGAATTTGACCTCTGCATTTAACTCATCCATGCAGTGAAACACACATGCCCAAAGCAATGGGCAGCTCTTGCCACTGTGCTTGGGAAGCAGTTGGGGTTTAGGTGTCTTGCTCAAGGTCACATCAGTCATATATGTATTTATTCAGAGCAGATTGGTGGTTAGCATGCTCGCCTCTCAGTGCGGAGGTCTTGGGTTTGAGTCCGCATCCATGTTCTTCAAGTATCTTCGAGGGTTTCCTCCCACAGTCCAAGAACATGAAGTGGAACTGGTTTCACCAAAATGTCCTGATACAAGTGTGTGTGTGCCCAGTGGTGGGTTGGTACCACACCCTGGTTACACTTACATTAGTATAATGCCCTGCCCAGCACCCAATGAAGGGGTAGGGGGACTCTGAGCAGGAATAGAGTGTTAAAATGGATGTTATTATTGAATCTAGGAGCATGTACTGAGCTATTTGCTCAGCTTAAAGATACATGAAATCTGAAAGTACACGACTTGATCCCTTGCTGCCTAAGTAGGGGTCTTAGAAGGCAGCACTGAGATTAAGATATTTGTAACCTACTCACGTTTAAAACAGCAATCAATAAACAAAAAAAACAGCTCTTCTAATGTAGATTTTTTATTTGTACATGACGTCCTGTCTCAGAATACAGTGTGATTAAGCAGCTTGTCTTTAAATTTCAGACACAGTCTTTTGTTTTCACTCACACTGGAACTTTAATGCTAACTACACCATCGCTAGCCAGCTAGCTGCTAAAGTCATGGCTAGAAACTGGAACAAATGTACACACGTGTGGTTTATTACACATGTGTGGTTTATTACACAACAGGACGTGCTAACAGTATCCAAAACGTCACCACAGCGAGTCCTTAGCTCTGATATTACTAACAGTATGATCTGAGTTGTGCAACGCGTCGCCATTTAAATTAGCATAACATAGCATGTGTACTAACTGCTATTCTCTACTTTATGTTAGAAAAAAATACATTTCACACGACAGAACAGGATAACAGAATAAAAATATTACCTAAGCAGGTGAATTAGTTTGTAATTCCGAAGGCTGGACTGTTATTTTTTAAAAGAACTTGGATTGATTAACTGTAGCTGTGCACTTCCGGTAACCATGGCGCGTCACGTGAGCACTGACGACGCATTGACGGACCAATGAGCATCAAAAGCATCAAATGACTACCTACACTTATTTCATCAGCTACAAGGACCAAAAAATGACAAAAGTATAAATAAATAAATAAATAAATATATATATATACGAATGAATGAATGAATGAATAAATAAATAAATAAATGTAGACATGTGGAAATGTATAAATAAATAGATGTAGACGTGGAAATACATAAATAAAGTAAAAAACATTTACTATGCACGCTTTTTCATGAAAAATGTATATTTATTTATTTATTTAATTATTTATTTATTTATTTATTTATACTTTTGTCATTTTGGTCCCACATTTATTCATTCATTCATTCATTCATTCATTCATTTACGTTTGCCATTTTTGGTCCTCCATAGACAATACAGGTGTTACAACAAAGTATACAGAGAAACAGACGGATAGTCTGTAATTGTAGAACTAAACAACTTATCTGTACAAAGTGCACCTATCTTCTAAGTGGAGCTGATAAAATGGACGAGTGTAAATAATGGCGGTGGTCATATTATGATATGACTGTGTAAATACATAAAACATATACATTGTTTTAATCTTTTGATAAGTTGAGGTTCTATAATTTGTAAAATAATCATTCAGGAGTAATAATCGTTCAATAACTTTGATAACGATTACCAGACTGTCTGTTTAAAATGCCTGTTATTACTATAATATGAAAAAGGAACGTTGTCAGACCGCCCTCTACTGTTCGCGTTCTGAACAAACAATGAATTTGAAGTGCTGCCCATTATAGACAGTGCCATATAACATGTTGTGTAAAACTCATATTCAGTGTCATTATTGTTGCTAATGTTCATGTGGAGTTTTTCCCCTTTTAAAATTAAAATATACATGTTCTTACAACAATTACAAAATGAAAACATCAGGCACATCAATTCTGATGGGAATCCATTTCTATGGGAATGTAGCAATACAGATAACATGACTAAAAACATATTCATTATAAGCTTTGAATTCAGAAACGGAACCAGCTCATGCTAAAACAAAGATACAATGGGCTTTTACAAAATTTCATTAATTACATTAGGGTCCCTGTAGGTGTTCACTATATACACACAAGTTATTCATTGTGTAATAATGTTTGCAACTTGCCTAACTAGACATTGATTGTTGTCTCTGATGGAAAGTGTAAAACATTCAGTTGTCTGTGAGGGGAATGTATATGTTTCCCTGGGTCAGAGATTTATATGACACATTATGCACAACCAGCCCCCTTGGTGCCCACATGGATTACATTTACATTTGAGGCATTTAGCAGATGCTTTTATCCAAAGCGACTTACAATTGGGGGTTAGGTGCCTTGCTCAAGGGCACTTCAGTCGTGACATGCCCTGGGATTGAACCGGCGACCTTCAGGTCACCAGACCAGATCCTTAACCACTAGGCCACAGCTGCCCTATAGCTTACAGAACAAGTTCTCAGGCATGCACATGGATGAGAAAGTATAGCTAAACTATCTTGGAGTGGTACAAATGAGACAATGTGGCCTATTGGTTGCCCTTCACATAGGAAAAAAGGTGCCATCTAGTGTGTCCCTACTTCCAATTAATTATGCTGATGTGCCCTCTAGAGCAAAAAAAATAATGTGTCTTACATGCATACACATACTTATATAGCACCTTTCTAGACACCCAAGGACGCTTTACAATCAACACACTCCATTTATACACAAAATGGAGTGTCTTAATAGGTGCCTTTCCAATAGAAAAGGGTGCAGTTATGATGCACTTTCTATGCTACCTCTATTTGACAGTGTTGCAAAGAGTGCCCTTTATATTAGAGAAAATTTGATGCAGTGCTGTTTTTTGTACTATTACAGGTGAGCAAATATGATGAAGTGCCTAGTTAGGTGCTCCTCCAGTGAACCAAGGCACATTTAACCCAACTGCTCCCTGGGTGCAGCAGCAGGTGCCTGCCCAGTGCTCCAGGTATATGTGCCCCCTAGTGGGTGTGTGCTGTGCTCACTATTGTGTGTGTATGTCTGTATTCACTCTGAATTTCCCTTTGAGGATCAATAAAAAGTACTTCTACTAACCCAGCTAACAAAAGAACATTGGAAGAACATTGCAAGAACGTTCCATTTAGGTTATGGTAACATTACCTTCTAACGTTTACAGAACATTATGGTGTGGAGTTCTTGCTTGGTTATCAGTATGTTAGCTGTGAACATTAGGCTAGAACGTTCTTTGAACATTCCCTTAATGTTATGATTATTATATGGATTCATTACATTTAGTGCAAATTATGAATAATCAAAACAGATTGAGAGTTGTTTATTAAATGTTATCCATAATTCTGGGTGGATAAAATCAGCAAAAACATTTTCCCGCCATTACTGTGGGAAAGCGGATGGCTGGCTAGCCCCTTGTGGAGTGGTAAGACTTAGGCCTAACATTAAATTGGGCTAAAATTGGCTGAAATCTTGCGTGTATCTTTGAAATACTGTAACTAACCCTCAATGTGCCTTGTATATGATTCTCTGTAATTACTTACCTTTACTTGATGGATACACAAGAAAACACACCGAATATCAAAGATTAATAGTGTTCAAAATTGCCCTGTTCAGAATCAATTCCAACGAAAAACATGTAGTATATGCATGTGCGCGACCTTCACCCGGTCAGGTGACAAACAGGGAACATTCGTTCATCGTTAGGCTAACGTTAGGTTGGAACGTTATATCTAGGTTTGTTCAAACTTTAGTCAAAACCTTCAAAAAACGTTCCAGGAACATTGTCATTTAACAGAACCATGCAAGAATGATACCAGAACGTTAGCCTAACGTTTAGTGTTACATGGGACTAGTCTGGATCACCTAATAATATAACATTAATCTTAGTCAAGGATGAAGACTATTTTATCATACATGGTGCATCATTTGGGTGGCATGGTGGCACGTTCGCCTCTCAGCACTGAGGTCTTGGATTCAAGTCCCCATCTTGGTGGAGTTCTCCACATGTCGGCATGGATTTCCTCTGGGCACTCTGGTTTTCTTCCCCAGTCCAAAAGCATGGATATTAGGTAGGTATGAATGCATCTGTGTATACCCAGAGTCTGAGTGATCCCCCTAGAGCTCGCTGCAGTCCTCAAGGTGGACTGGTGCAATGTGTGATTGGCTGCCGCTTCTCGCTGGTATGTGTGGTTGAGTTCTAAGTGTATAAAAGGATTCTGTTTATTGCTCTGGCATCTCTTGAACAGAAAGTCAGGTGGGGCAACATAAATTCTGTAGGCAGCATCCCACTCATCAGTGAAACTACACACAAACCTACTTGCCCAATTAATTCAACCACAAATGCATCAATGAAATTCCAAAAAGCATAATTTGGTGTTGTGCCAAATTTGGCACCCCCGCCATGAGATGCATCCCCTTTCGGGAGACTTACTTACTGCAGCTCATTATTGAAAGTGTGTTACACATGTGCAAAGTGTTTTCCATTGCTCACTTGTTTAAATGGATGCTGACGGGCCGGCTCCATACTCACTAACTAAATGAAGATTGCTGAAAGTACTGACCTTATGCAACACATACAGGAATATTTTTAATGTATTGGGATCTACTGCTATTTTCATAAGTCAAATACACAACAATGTTAGAAAATAATATGTAAATTAAATAATTTAAACAAAATTATTGATTATGTCACAAACTGCTCCAGACAGACAACTGGTGGGGCCGGGGCCCAACAGGCCCCTAATGTAGAGACGTCCCTGGTTGATTGTAAGCATCCTTGGGTATTTGAAAGGCACTATATATAAGTGTAACATATGGTTTTTGCACACTGGTCATGTCTCAGGTTGTACTTTTGTACAGTAGGCTGTTCTTTGTATTTTTTTTTTGTCTGCCCAGGTCTATATAGTAGAGTATGGGAACCTGAAAAAGATGTTCCCATCTCTGTATCGCATGGTCTATTGTAGCAAAACCTAACCATAACCTTATTGTTAACTCTAACATTAATGACTGGCTAGTCAGCCTCTTTGACAGATTTCACCTGGAATACTATACATATAACACTTTATTTATTTAAAATTAAAAATTGGCAAAAATTTATATAGATAAAATTTATATATAAAAATTGGCAAAAAATTATATATATATATATTTTTTTTTTTTTGCCATTTTTATCCCCTTGTAGTATGTTTTATCCAATGTAGTAGTAGTAGTGAATTAACCCATCCCATCCACTAGGGGGCTCTCCCCATTACTTTGCAATGTCCCTGACTCTAGCAGGATGAAGACAAGCACAAGCCTCCTCAGTTGCTTGTGATGCAGTCACCGCCTCTTTTTGAACTATTGCTGATACACCGTCACTGGGGAGCCAATGCACTCAGAGGAAAGCGCAGGATTCCCAGCTCCGAATGGACCAATCAGTAGACGCCTGAGCCAGCAGACATTGCAATGTGTGAGTGATAGAGAGAGAGAGAGCGCCATCTACCCGCCCAAAGAGAGCACTGCCAATTTTTGCTCTCTTGGGCCCCAGCTGTTGATGGCAAACAGCATAACTGGGATTTGAACTTGCGAGCCTCTGGTCATAGTGTCAGTGTCTTAGACACTTTAAAAGTCAAATAATTTGGTAACCATTGTTTTTTTGTCCTGAGTGCAGTATTAAGTTTAAAAAGACTGAAGAAGGAATGAAAATCAGATAAATGTATGAAGTGAAAATGCTACTTTATTATTTTATACACCGGATTCCAAAAAAGTTGGGACACTAAACAAATTGTGAATAAAAACTGAATGCAATGATGTGGAGATGGCAAATGTCAATATTTTATTC